>VVHJ01052310.1:21319-40948 GCA_015107715.1 Tylochromis polylepis
CATACTACATTAATACGTAAGCATCACCATCTTCAAACATGAGTTTTCCACCCTGTTTACGGAAGCATCTCCAATAGATCAAAATGCTGGTCACTTCAGACTTCTTATTAAAATGGTAACTACTTGAGCATGTTGGGACATGAAAGCTCCTGCTATCCATGTCCCAACAATAAACCCTCTTTCATAGTCACTTGGGTTTTTTCCTCTTCCCATCTTAATATAAAACCCAAATCAAATCAGCCTGCTCAGCATTTTTTATGCTCGGTACTGGGCATAATTGGACTTAAACTGCTTAGTTGTAGTGTGGAGGGAGTGGGCAGAAGCCTGTACAATCATTCTGGTTCTCCAATCAGTTACAAAGCCTTTTCCTTTCATTTGCCACATGTCCGTATCAGACAGTTTTAGTAATTTGTTGGTAATTTGCATGAGATTTACTTTGAAAGTAAAACAATTATCTCAACTTAAAGAACAATTATCATTCCTAAAACTAAATGTAAATAACATACACACACATACACTGCCCTTATTATCTTTTCCTACAGGATTACAGTATACTGTGCAGCTTATTCAGCACAGGAAGGCTTTCTGTGGGCTGGATTGTATGTCGCTACTCTTGTGATATTAGGTGTTTAATTGTTATTTCTATAAGTGTTATGTAAGATAATAAGATGACTTGGTATTCCAGAGAACAATAAATCATTCAAAGCAGCACAATGGCATTTGGTGAAGAGATTGCATGTTCTGCCTTTGTGTGAGTGGGCATCTTTTGGATGGTTTCTTCCAATATTGCAACATTTGCATTGTCAGATTTGTGAAAGGCTTATCTTTTTTTACACCAACTAGTTTGATTTCCTATGCCAGTAGTGAAGTAATACAGTACTATGTAAAAAGTCTTGAACCAGTCCTCATCTCTTTATGTTTTGCTAGGAAAAAGGGAAATCCTATTTCTTAAGGACATGACTGTCACATACTGTTCATCTGCTGTAGATAGTTTTTTTAGACCTGTCACTTCTTCTTTTGTCCTCCACTTGCCCAGTTTCCTCAATATTTTGAGGACACACTGCACACCACGCTGAGAGATGCCAAGATAGTTTTTAGCTGATAGTTCTGTGAGAATCACCTTGTTGGTACAAAAGTACTACTTGATTGTGTTATTTTTGGCATTTTTTTGTCAATCTGATTAAAGAAATGGAATCAAATGATGTGCTGTTGTGGCAGGCATCTAGTAACAAAGTGCCTAAAGATATAATTTGAAACTGTATCTTTTCTAAGTTGCCTGTGTAGACACAACACTAGCTCATCCCTTGAGTTAAGGGCACTATTAAAGCTTGAATGAGTAAAAGGTCAGTGTTAAGCTGCTTAACAGGAGAAAAAAAAACATTCCTCTAAATATGGTCAGGTAAAAGAACCGAAAATGAGTGAAAAAAGCAGCCAACGAAAAATCTTCAGAAAGCCTGAAGAACTATTGTTCAGGTCCACTTTCAAAACAAAAACAAAAAGCAAAAAACAAGACTGGCTCCTTGGAAGGAAAGTATAAAGGAATAAAGGCTGACACTCAAGACTATATGTGTTGTAATATAAAGTAGCGTAGCCGTAGTACATAAAAAAAACTTTATATATTATATATACACACACACACACACAAGATTTTGCTAATGACCAGTGGCCAAGATTATACTTATAAGGCTTATAGTCTTCTTGCTTCTAGTACTACTACTACTATTGATACAACTACTACTACTACTGTCGGCAATTCTTGTTTTGTGCTGTATCCTGCCTCTTAGTTTTAAGTGACTGGTCATTATTAAGTATTTTATTTTCATGGTTTTGGGAGACACAGTCCGTTTCTTTGCTCAATGTGTGTTATTCATGGCAGGTAAAATCAATTTCCATTTACATGGACCAGCCAAACAACCCATCTGGACTGTGAGCTGGATTATAAATCAGTTCCATCACCAGCCAATAGTGAACAAGCTGCTTGATTTGCTGCTAGCCTCTACTTAACATCACCCAAGGTTATATTTGTGGAGGAGTCAGTACAGGTGTTATAAGGATCAATCCCAAAAGATCATTCTTTAGGACAGGCAGTGAGGTGGAGGGTGATTAATGCTCCGGTATTGTGCAGCTGGGTTAGTCATCTTCCCCTGATTGTAGGTGTTAGCCTGATTCAAGCTGAGTGTGGCTGATAAGGTAATCAGCCTGGTGCTCTAACAGGGGTGCTGGTGACAATGTATGTTGTGTAATATGAATGGGATTTAACAAAAACTAACTTCTAACAGTCCAAATGTGCCCAAACTTATAGAGATCATTTACCTTGTAATATTTCATGTTATCGGTGAATTGCAGGTGGACTAATGATAGAATAACTGAGTAGTTTGGGATTTTTTTCAGTTAATTTAAGATTTTAGGAGGAGGATTCTAGAAAGAGATTTAATTTTAGTAGAGCAAATGGTGCCATGCAGCAGAAGTCAGTGTCATTTGTGTATCAAGCAAAGCAAGTTCCATAATCATATTTTGATTGTCAGTGAATATAATGAATAATAATGCAGCAGAGAAGAAAATGCAGGATAATAAAATCCAAGGACTGGATGATGAAGGTGATACTAGTTGTTGTCCACTTGTGTGTATGTGCCCATACAGTTTGCACATAAAAGTTATGGATTTCATTATAGGAGTGCTGCACATGCTCATTTATCTCTGACTCTCAAAGAGCTCCAGTACACTGACCTCATTTCCAAAGGTCAGGATGGGGTCAGCAAGTTATTTCAAAACCAAAGAGGTCAGGGTTAAAAGATGAGAAATGATGTCATATTTCTTTTACATCACACACTACATAATTGACTTGGCCACTGCCCAGATTGCATTTTTACAGTATATCTCCCATGCCACAGAGTCACAGTATATTTCAGCTGTTGGGCATATGACCTACATGGAATTGATGCAGTTGATACACATAGAGCCTTCATGTCTGTATTTGCAGGTGACTAATTATCAGCCAAATCTTATTTTGCTTTAAAAGAAAAAAAAGACTACAGATGCAAAAACTGATGCAATCAACTATCAGTTTGACCTACTTCTGCCTCATTGGCTCTGTGCAGTTTAGCCTTCTGCAAATTCTCTTCGAGACATTCATCATCAAACCATCATCTTCGTGGGCACTTTCTGACCAGGAGGGATGGGGGCTCCACTTTTAGTAATCGTGGCTGAACATCCCTGAGCCAAGAGCGTCTGTCAGCTTGGCTGAATCACAGCAGTAGATTTGAGCTCTGATTTCCAAGGAACTCCAAATTTTACAGTGTTTCTGGGCCACTGTTGGGAAAAGAGTGATCCATGGTTAAATGTCAACCTCTGGAAGAGCTTATTTTTTTCCTCAGATTATTTCATAGGATGATGAAGGGATGGTTTCATAATGAAGTCATCAGTTATATTAAATCAACAACTGTAACTAATTTGTAGACTGCGTGCAACTACTTTTTTTTAGCTTTTTTTTTACATTTACTTTTTTATTACTATTTTTTAATGGATGTATTTTGTATTTTACTGAGGAGGATTTTATCAAAAAGGCTTTCAACAGTTTAGGACTATTACACTGTGAGTGGTGTTATAATCCTGTAAATCCTGTGAATACAAAGACAGTTGTTAAAATGTCACTGTGTTTGGCTTGGTGTGTAGTAGTCCTGTGCGTGCAGGCATGTGGGATAATGGCCATGAAACATTAGGCTCTTAAATTACAGAAATGATTAACAGAGCGAGGCACTCTGAAATATCACAATAATGTCAATGAGTTTATCAAAAGAAGGGGTCGACGAGGTGGGGGGCTAGTGCTTCGAGGGCCACTGTGCTTCTTTGTACAGTTCCCTGACGATATTACTGTAAACACTAACGAGACTAGAGTGCTGTGTGAAATGCCCTTTAACACAATTCTCCTTGCAGTCCTTGAGCATCTAATGATGTTGATGTAAAATCAGTACAATACAGCCTCAAAGATTCAACACTAGCTATAAACATTCATCATAACATCAGACATAGTTCCAGATATGTAAATAACCAAGAGGAAAATTTGTCTGCTTTCTAGAGATTGTTTAAGCATTTAGGTCTATAAGTATTTGGTAAGTGGCACAGTTCTGGAGGTTTGCCTCTGTACACCAAAACTGTGGATTTCAAATCAACCAGCCAAGATGTAATTGAAGTGCAGACTTTCAGCTTCAGTTCAAGGGGTTTTATAAACATTTTGCATGAACTATTTAGGAATTACTGCCATTTTTATATATAGGTCCAATTTTAAGACCTTCAAAAGTAGATGAACATAGAGGCAGCAGGTTAACAGCCCTTGCTATTCCATGGCAAACAGATAAAATATCTGGAGCTGATTTCAAGTGTTGAGCATAGATAGTATAAGCTTCAAGGTTGGTAAAACTAAGGTTAAGCAGAAGTGCCTAAAAACTTGCATTTTATCTGATGGCCACCAGATGGCGATAGTTGTAGCTGCAAAATCTAAGGGAAAAGGACATTCCCGACTTGACCTCAGTAAGTACTTTCCTGATAAGTTTATGCTCTCACGCACTCATTTTTGGACATGTTGAGCAAAAAACATTAGGTCTGTTTTGTAAACCTTCATACCATGTTTCAAAATGGAGGATTATCTTCGAAGCCGTATGCTCATTGGCTAACCAGTTGTCAGTCATATGGAAACAAGAGATGACTTTATTAATGCATATAAAGCCAGTTTACAACACTGGTTACACTGGAGAACAGAAAGGACAACATCAGAAAGAGCCTGCACAGTTCTGGAAAATAGTTTTTGTGTTTTTGTTTTTTCATTATTTGTTTCCAGGAGGCAGTTAGCCTAGCTATAAACAGATAAAATATTAATCTGAGTAGCACAAAGTAGCTGTTTCCCCACTTCCAGTCTTTATGCTAAGCTAAGCTATTATGCAGGGTCTCTTGGACTAAAATATACGACCTCTGTCTCTACTTGGTATGCAGTGATGACTTTAGAAACACACACTGTTTGTTTAGGCTCCAATTTTTGTTCAGTACTTCAACGGCAGCTCTTTTTCTTCACATTTGTCTAATTATACAAAATTGTCTCAGAGGAGAAAATTTGATCATAAACTGTGTTTCCCACACAGTGATATACTACAAGTCTTATATATGACATAAACTTTTAATTTGTTATTGGAATGAATTTGAAGTGGGGGGGGGTCTTTCTTTTAAATATGGGCTCACATGAGAACAACTTTAACATTAAAATGGTGTGTCCTGAAGAAGCCCTGAGCTCATGTTGTCTCACTGTAACAACTGGAAGAAATGAGTGATCTAAATAAAACATAACTCCTTCTGGTGTGCCCCAAGGTATTTTCATGTCATTAACATTGCATCACTTAAATGTCATGCTGTACCAACAATTTATATTTGCACATAATGTTTCACAAACACTAATCAGTAGAAAACATGGAGTCTAATGAGTAGAAGCAAGGTCACTATGAGGGTGAGTTTCTGCAAAGGTTAGACAGGACAGGCATAGTAGGCCCTGATTAACAGAGTCAGTGTCTTGATGATGAAAACCACCTTTTTGTGGGTTTTTCAGATGATCGTCATCCAAATTGCAGCTCACGTTCACACAGCATCAACTGTTTGTTTACTTTTTTTTTTCTTATTTAAAAAAGTAAAGTATTAAAAACTTCTGTTCAAAAAGTTTATGTTGGATTTTTAAAAAATATTTTGGTGGTTTGGTTATCTTTCTTTACTTATATCCAGATAACCGATCCAGTCACCGCTGTATATTTAACGTACGGATCTTCCAAAATCCTCCTGCTTTTGTTTGAGCTGCACAAACATTCAGGTTGAAAACAACAGAAGAAGGTTTTACCAAAACAAAAGATAAGCCCTCAGCAAATGACAGCTTCTCCCTGGTGAAAGACTGCGGTCTAGGCTGCCTGATCTCCTGTGCAGCCCAGGAGATACTGTACAGAAACAATCAATAGCACTGAGCAAGCATCAGAGTTTTTATTATCTGCAAGGCCCTGACTCGATCCCCCACTGTAGTGACTAATCTAATTGGAGCCGACACAGACTCCCAAGCTGTGTGGTGCTGCCAAAGAATGAGAGAAGACAGAGATGTCAGGAAGATCTTCATGAATCAATAGTTAGTCACAGGCAATTTTATTTCCTTCTATCCATTCATACATCCGCTATGTCCATCTAAAACAGTCTTGTTAGCCTGCTTTGCACACAAGTCATCACCTCAGTTATAACAGTTAAAACCACTGTTTCTATTTTCTCCTGCCCATACTATAGTAAGCCTTGTCAATTGTCTGCATCCATTCTGCTATTACACTAGACTGAGACACTATGTGGAAAGAATGCCATTGGGGACATCGTGCCCACAGACTGTTCACAAAGCTCAACAACAGACTCGCATTTAGATGCATGACTCAGTGGGGGAAGTTCAGGTGGTAATGTTTTGGACTGAAGTTGGAATACCTATCAGTAACATTCACACAGGAAAGGTCTGGTGACTGTTACTCCAAGCGGTCAAACTCTGGAATAAATGGTGTGATTGAACCATTTTACTCACATATTCCTACTGCTGAAAAAAAAACAAACTGAGAAGCTCTTGTATTGAGTAGACGGTGTGAATTACTCAGGTGTGAATTATTCATCCTCTCAGCAATTCTGTGAAATATAAATGCCCTCAGTCAATAGTTGCCAACACTTGAGAAGATTGCGGACTCCCTATGGGGGGATTCCAGAGCCCGTGATGGTTTTGCATCTTTTATGCCAGACCACAAAATGACACTAGAGTTAAAACTTCAGCTGGCACAGTGAATCAGCACCCTTGACTGCATGCCATGACTACATCATCTTGATTATTCTTTGAAAATATTGAATGATTATGAAAGGCGCAAGTACAAGTGGTAAAGATCCAATACTACACAATACTCAGGTTTTGACTAACACTGAAATAGGAAACTTTGAGTGATTTTGAAGAGGTTTGAGTATCTTCTCTCTGAGTTAAGTGCATAGTTGGGGCTGTGAAAGAGCCATCAGTGATTCAAGTTCAAACGCTAAAATTCACCATCACACCATAACAGGTATTTAAAGGGCAAAGCCCCCATTTCATTCACTAGAGCGGCGGGGTCTCAAACCTAAACTCTGGAGCCATGTGCATCTCATTTGCTCTGTGGAGCTTTGACAGAAAACTAGATGAAAATGATTGATGGTAATAAACAGTTATTTATGTAATTTTTATTTGTAATCTCTATAAATTACATTCTCCAGCTTTAAAAATGTGCAATCTATACACATATACACAAATAAGCCTAATCAGGCTAATATTTCATCCTCCACATCACAATTGTTCATTTATGTTGGTTATAAATAAATAATTGTATAAGTTTGACAATTTCATACATGTAACAAAAGCATGCTATTAGTGTAATAAAAAGGGAACTACAGCTACATCCCTCTGTAGGTATATGTAAAGATTTTAATAATCTAAACCCATTAGCAATGCTGAGAGGATCGTTTAAATGTAATAGGTTGTCCAACCTTTTGGTGTGTTTTATGGCTTGTGTTTTTTTTAAGAATATTGTTCAAAAATGGCTCTTATGGTAGAAAAGGTTGCTGACTACTTAAATAGAGCATGTTCATAGGTGTTCATGGGGTGACATTGGCCTCTCCTGAATGAGATCCAGCTGCAAAATTAAAATGATATATTTTACACTGTAGTAATTTTATATCAAATATTCGGATTTTCTTTGGCTTCCCTGTCTTCTTGTTGTTGGCTCACACCATTTGAAAAAAAGAAAAAAACTTGATAAATTCAGCATACTAATGTAACAAACAGGGCTAGCAACAGCCGGAGAAAATGAACAGTTAGATGAGACGTCAATTTACAGACCTGTGACTGACTGCATGATTTATATTTTATGCTGTATTTGTATTATCTGTGAGATGTTTCGGGTCGTATGGCTGCTATCTTGACCATGTCTCTCTTGTAAAAGAGATTGAGAGCCCCTGGTAAAATAAAAGTAATAATTTAAAGAATCCTCATAGTCTGACATTAAAAGCATATTAGGTGAGAAAGTAAAAACAAGTTGTGATGGAAAAAGGTTTTTGATCATTAGAAATATGATGAAATGCTAAGAAATGTGATGAAGACTTCAAAGTCTTCAAAGCTTAACATGGTTTTTGTTGTCTGGCTCAGATAGGAACAGCTTTTATTGTCCATAGAGTCACAGATTTTCCACTAAAACTGTTTTCTTGACCACTCTTCAATTAGGAGTTGTATAAATCTTACTAGGAAAATGAGAAACATATTCAAACATACACGGAAATACAGGGTATAAGGCAAAAACAGAGTTTGTACAAATTTAATCTTGAATATATAATAAATATTTATTTCAACCACTTTTATTCTTAAATGCAGCCTGAACTCTTCGACAAGATTTCTTATAATTTCTTTAGGTAGAAGAGTTTTCCAGGCTTCTTGAAGGACATTCAAAGCTCTTGTTCAGATATTGGCTGCCTTTTTTCAGCTCTGTGTTGAGATGATCCCACAATACTTCAATAAAATTGAGGTCTTGGCTCTGGGGAGGCCAATCCATGACTGATAATGTTCCACTGTGTGTTTTAACTGCACTTGGAGTGTGTTTCAGATCATGAAGCAAAAGTTGTTGCTAATCAGATGCTTCCCAGACTATGCTGCGTTACTAGGAGTCTTTCATAATCATATCAGCATAAATTTCTATGTGATAAAAAAGTGTCATATTGTGATATCATTTTTATAGCAAGGCCTATACATTTCCTAGTGTGCACAACAACAAGAAAAGCCCAGGCAGGTCTGAGAGCAAGAGCCATACGTCAACCACCAATAACAATTTAATGTTTTAATCAACTTCAACAACTTCTGACAAAGCAAAGTACTTTGCAAAATGTTGTTCCCCTAAAAGTGGAAACAATAAACTTTCACCACTCGAAGCAAAAATAAACCTTCAAGTACAACCTAGCGACAAAGGACTAGATACTATCAGCTGGTGATGTGTGACCCAAATGTAAACAAGTAACTCAACAGCAGAGGTGGACAATTGATAACACAATGTTTCCATAACAGCCCAAGGTTCTCATGTGGCTTGGGAAAATGAATTGTCTGCCTCTGCTTGGTTGAGTTATTAGTTTACATTTGGGTTGCACATCACTAGCTGCTAATATCTAAGATTCATCCACTGGTGCAGTTACATGGTGGAAAAGCAGCACTTACGTCTGATTTATACTTTGTCACTACTATTGTACTATAATACTGCTGCTGCTGCTGCTGCTGGCACTTTGTTTCAATAGAAAGATAATGATTTGTACCAAAAATTATAAACTTGGATTCATAGCTCCCTAAGACCTGTGCCCACTGATTTTTTCAGTCCATCTCTTAAGTTATTTGGCAAACCTCAGCCTTTTCTCCCTTTCCTTACACTCCCTTTTCAACAGACACCCTTCCACTGAGACCATTTCTGATGTGGTTTCAGTGAACAGTAGAAGGATCAATGGAGCCCAGATGCATCTCTCAGGTCCTGTGTCAGGTCTTTGTTGGATTTTTTCCCATTTCTCAAGGACATGACTTTCAAATACTGTTTGTCTGCTGTAGATAGCTTTGTTTTTTCTTTTTATCACTTTAACAAAAATCACAAGCAAGCCTCGCTCATTGGAAGGACTACATTACTGTAGATTATTTTTCCCATTCTTTTTACTGAGTGATTTTTTTGTAGGCCTGATTTAAAAATAATACATTTAAAACTGTTTTTCAAAAAAATATTTTATAATATACATCCTTCACATGTGTATACGATTATGATGTTTCTTAGGCTTCTTTCTGCAGTGAAATATAATCATAACCCTGTCGCCTACCTCCCTTACTGTGTACTGAGGTATGTGTGCTCCATCTTGTGGTGAAAAGTTTGAAGTACACTTAGTAAATTAATTTCTGTGGTCTGGCCACCATCAAGTCCTGTCGAGTTTTCTGAAAAAGGCAGACTGTATTGGACGGATATTATTTCCACTTCTGTTAAGTAAATTAAATAGCTACTTGTCCATAATGTGTACACTGCTCAAAAAGATAAAGGGAACACTTAAACAACACAATGTAACTCCAAGTCAATCACACTTCTGTGAAATCAAACTGTCTACTTAGGAAGCAACACTGATTGACAATCAATGTCACATGCTATGTAAAGAACAAAGTATTTAATAAGAATATTTCATTCATTCAGATCTGGGATGTCTTATTTTTGTATTCCCTTTATTTTTTTGAGCAGTGTGTGTGTGTGTACATATATATATATATATATATATATATATATGAAATGAAGAGGATTGCCAGTTCCAACTGGGAGAGATTTTTATGTCAAAAAGGGATTAAAAACAAAACAAAAACTGTAAAATAAAAAAAAGAAAATTAATCAGAATCATTACATGCAGGAATTGTAGACTTAATGAGTCAAATTTAAACGTTGTAAAACTGTTAAAATTCAGTACTATAAGTAATGTTCAAAAAATATATCTCAATGTATATATTAATATACATATATACATATATACATTATATATATATATATATTAATATATACATTATATGCATTATAGTAAGTAAAACATAAGACATGTTTTACTCACATTTAAATGGACTGATGAAAAAATAATTAATAGACAAATCAGCCTTATTGCAATAATTATAGTACAACGTTGGGTAAAATGCTATCATTTTGCCCAAAGGTAATATTAGCTCAGGCTTATGACTAAGAGGCAGAGCCCAAAAATTGTCCTTGGAGGAAAGGTTTAAAAACGGGACATAAGTCATTGTTGCTGACTGGTTTCAGTATACCATTTTCAGAACCCCTGTTTCCTTCATGTAAACCATCAGTTACATTTCTCACTGTTTTTTTCATTTACAAATGACTATTCTTGTAATCTGGAGAAAATACCTAGTGTCTTTTTGTGCCAGTGGATGTTGACACTCTAGTTTTTCCAGACAGACTCAATGTTTTTTCTCTGAACAAACATTCAACTAATTCTTGGTGCACATGTGCAAACACAGATTGTACTTTGGAGTCGTAGTCAAGAGTGTGTCTGTCAGGATGGCAGAGAAATTTGGAATGGCACTCATTTCTGTGTCTTTGCTGTATTTTCTGCTTTTAAATGTTCAGCTGGGCTCTGGAGGTATTGTGATATTTTTTGTGATACTCATAAATAGTTGCTCTTTAACTTCAGGTACATTTTAGTTTTGCAGACGTCTTAGCAGCATTATGACAGATGGATAAAAACGGTTGTTGTTTTTGACTTACAAAATGAACCAGTGGATAAACACAAACTAGCTTTTTCTTATTACTTTGTTTACTCTAGCACCTGCCCCATCTGCGGGTGAAGTGTTTCTGTCCGGTCAATCAGCTGATAGCATTTTACGCAGACACAAACGTTATAACACTGGACTGTTTGAGGAGTTTCTCCAGGGAAACCTGGAGAGAGAGTGTATAGAGGAATTATGCGACCTAGAAGAGGCTAGGGAGGCATTCGAGAATGATGAAAAGACAGTGAGTTTTTTACTTATTTTGATTTCATTTGGTTTTGGTGGTTGCACAGATCACTGACTTTACTCTGTATTGTAGATGGAATTTTGGGCAGGATATGCAGGTAAGACTGTGCTTAACAACTTATTGAATGTGAGCATCTTTTTACGTAAACTCTTTGTGCTATTATATTATTTATTATTCTAATTACTACTTATCATTCCTAGTTTTATAGTAAAGGTTTGTCTTTCATCTTGTAACATTACCATGTATTTCTTATTTATATTTTTTATGTATATTTTTGCACGTTTTTCCATAAATGCAGTGCAGTGAAGAAGTATTTTCCCCTTCCTAATTATCAAAACTATCCAAATATGTGAAAAAGAAATCTTCCCACCCCTTTCTTAAACCACATTTTTGGAAAGCTGGGTTCAATTTCACTAAGCACACCCAGGCCTGATTACTGCCAGACATCAATAAATCGCTATCTGCCAAAGTGAACTAGGCTAAAAGAACACATCACACCGCAATCTAAAATCAATCAATTTCAAAAGGGTTACAAAGCCATTTTTAAGGCTTTGGGACTCCAAAAACCTAGAACAGAGGCAAACCTTTCCAGGGGTGGCCAGCCTACCAAAATTACTCCAAGAGCAACTCGGCGACTCATCCAGGAGGTCACAAAAGAACACAGAACAACGTCTAAAGAACTGCAGACATCACTTGCTTCAGTTAAGGTCAGAGTTCAACAATAAGAAAGAGATTTGGCAAAAATTGTCTCCGTGGGAGAGTTCCAAGGTTAATATGAAAAAACACAACACAAAAGCTCATCTCACATTTACCAAAAAAAAACATCAAGACCTTTGGGAACATATGCTGTGGACAGACGACACAAAAGCTGAATTTTTTTGGGAAGGTTTGGTTCTCCATCTGGCGTAAAGCTAAAACATAATTTCTTAAAAAGAACAGTCAAAAATGGTGGTGGTAGCGTGATGGTCTGGGGCTGCTTTGCTGCTTCCCATGCTGGGAAAAACCTCCATTATAGCTGAATTAAGACTATTCTGTGAAGAAAAGTGGGCCAAAATTCCTCCGAGTGATGTTAAAGACTCGTTGCCAGTTATCACAAAGGCTTGACTATAATTTTTTCTGCCAAGGGTGCCACGACCAGCTATTAGGTTAAGGGGCCAATTACTTTTTTCTTTTTTTTTTTAACCTCTTCAATATTAATATATCACATATAATAATAGTATAATATAACATTTAAAAATAATATAAATCAATATATAAAACAATATATATAATATATAATAGAAAATTAATTTCAAGTTCTGCATTTGGATTTCCTCAGATGGTAATCAGTGTATATCAAGCCCATGCCTGAACCAGGGGTCATGTAAAGACCTCCTTGGCTCCTACACCTGCACATGTGCATCTGGCTTCACTGGGATGAACTGTGAGATTGGTGAGTGAATGCCATGTGACTGAATGTAAAACTGTGATCAAACAAAATTGGTTTTGTAGTGACATTTCCTACATTTTGTGACAATCTGATATCAGCAGTAATCCGACCAAAGACTCAAAGGATAAACAAGCAGATGCATTTTAGTCTTCTTCTTCTTCTTTTTAAATTAAATCAATGTCTCACATTCAGCATCACCCTGGTTTTAGGTTCCAAAATTAGATTGTTTGTTATTTTAGATATCCTAAAAACAGCATCCCACAGCGCTGGATTTACCTGAATTTTATTTCACTTGTCAAAACAGATGGTCTGTCTTAAAATAGCTATGTGAAATCGCTATGTGAATCCCTGTATGGAGATAAAAACAAAAATTAAATTTGTTCATATTGGCTATTATGGATTGGCTATTAGACATCCATTATTAATGTAAATTATAGGGAGAAATTCACAGCTATTGTTCTGATTTAAGATGCATTCTAGGAAGTTTCTGAAGAAAATATGAGGCTGCAGAGTAGCTGGATGTCTAGAGTTTTATTCCCTCCACAACAAGTCAAAACTCAGCTCAACAGGAATAGTTTAACTAAAAAGACTGTAATCAGAAACACGAATTCTCATTTCTGCTTTACACACATTTTTGCTCAGAATGTGGCCTCTGTATTTTGTCACTATAACTGGCACTGAAAGCACATTTAGAAATGTTTTCTTTAAATTTCAGTATTAGCAAGTGAATAACAACATACAAAACCTCTTTCAGTGATTATATAAAATATTGAATATTATTGTGATACAAAACACACTTCTATATCGTATGGTAACAACATGTATTTTTACATTCATTAAGAGGATGGTTTCGAATTATGTTTTGCTTTTTGTTTTTTTCGTCTCAGTTATAGCAAAAAGATGTGATGTGAACAATGGAGGCTGTATGCACTTCTGTGAGCCATTAGGAGCCTCTAGAGCAAAATGCTCCTGTGCTACAGGATACAGGCTGATGCAGGATGGTGTCAGCTGTGAAGCAGAAGGTATTCAGTTTATTCCTATTAGAATCAATATCATATAAATGCCTTTGTATCAATCCTCTTTTCTTACATCACCAGTTGAATTCCCATGTGGCAGAACTGCCCTGACAGCACAACATGGAGTATATACAAGATCTGTGGTCTACTATGAGGATGCAAACACCACTTCACTGACTAACACGAACACTACTACATACCCTCCCTCAACTCCAGCCCCTACCACAGTGTCTTTCATGGACACAGACAATAGCCGAAAGAAACTGCCCCTGTGGGTATACAATGACACCGAGGCCTCCACTGAGGAGCCAGTTAGGCCTTATAAACGTATCGTTGGAGGTGAAGTGGTCCTTCCAGGAGAGATCCCATGGCAGGTACTGTAATATCAGGAAGCAGACATACCCAATGCAATTTAAGAAGTTTGTTACGGGGAGTGTATACGGGAAGGAAACTCTGGTAATGGCTTATTCTCAGCTCACTTCTTCTCTCTTTTTCAGGTAGCCTTGGTAGCACATCCCAGTGGTCATATATTCTGTGGGGGATCCATTCTGAGCGAACACTGGGTTATCACTGCTGCTCATTGCCTGATAGAGGCACAAGACTCCTTCTTCGTCAGAGTGGGTAAGGATGACATACAATAGTAGCGCTGTTTAGAGTACTGCTGCGTTTATTCAACTTAACAGCTAGCAGAAAACAACTTAATATTAACTCTTTGTGATAACTGGCTCTCCTGTTTCTAGTTTCAACAAGATTATAAGATTTCATCCTTTTTTTTTTTGTGATAGCAGCCTGAGCAACTTTGGATTTTCCATTACTTTATTTATTTAATGGAGTCTTTTACCATTTCCCTGAACTAATTAAATAATCAATAAATTAACATATAATAGATAATAGAAGATAAGTGTGATGACAGCCCTTGTGTAATTTTATGGATCAGATTTTGATTTTGAAAAGTTCATTTCTTCACTTGGAAGAGGAAGTTCATCTACTTTTGAAATTCAATTTCATGCATTCTGTTGTGAAGTAAATTTAAAAAGCAATTCAACAACATATGATATCTTTGATTATAG
Source organism: Tylochromis polylepis (assembly GCA_015107715.1). Lineage (NCBI taxonomy): Eukaryota > Metazoa > Chordata > Actinopteri > Cichliformes > Cichlidae > Tylochromis > Tylochromis polylepis. Next base: position 36,420 of record VVHJ01052310.1, read on the forward strand.
GGGAGAATAACATCAACATCAATGAAGGCACGGAGCAGAATCATGATGTGAAGGAGAAGCACATGTACCCACGCTACAATGCCACTCTAAGCTTATACAACCATGACATTGCCCTCCTCTATCTCAAAAGCCCCATCACTTTCTCCAAGGTAGCACGACCCATCTGCATAGGGCCCATGACTTTCACTGAGGCCTTAGTGAAGGATTCCTCCCCGGCTACAGTCAGCGGCTGGGGCAGAACCCGCTTCCTTGGAGCCACGGCCAATACGCTGCAGAAAGTCGAGGTTCCCTTCACAGATCGTGCAGAGTGTACGCAGAGCAGCAGGCCAAGGATCACCCCTTTCATGTTTTGTGCAGGATACTATAATGAGGCCAAAGATGCCTGCCAGGGTGACAGTGGAGGCCCTCACGCAAACAGTATTCATGATACATGGTTCCTCACAGGCATCGTAAGCTGGGGGGAAGAATGTGCAAAACAAGGGAAATATGGTGTGTACACCCGGATCTCTCAATATTACGGCTGGATAAAACGTGTTATGGGGGTAACTAAACACAGGATAGCATCCGATTATGAAAACCCTGACCCGTAAAAATAAAAATGTATTGAAACATTCAAACACGCTTCATGTTCAAAAACTGCAAGCTGCTTTTTAACTATAAGAATTTGGCATGCAAATGAATTCATATGAATACAAGATACAAGATAGATACAAACTGTATCTACAGTTTGTAGATGTTGTAAAGAAAGCGGATATTTTTTTTAAAGAAATGAAAATTATTAGACTACAAAAATTCTAGCATTCAAATCAACAACAGAGGCAAAATAAACTGTAAAAATGCATGTGTAAAGGGAAATACATGAATATGCTTAGTGTTGAGACCTATGATTTAATATGCCCTTCCATACTGCTATGCAAATACATATAAGACAAAATACCAGTTCATCGATACAATGCTCTGCCCGTATCAGAACTTTACGTACATGTTATGTGAAGGAATTTGATAAGAAAAAAAAATAAATGAAAATTCGAAAATCCAAATGTCAAATTAAATTTGATGAAAGCTCAACAAAAACAGAAAATTCTGCACATTTTTATCATTTAAGCCAGCTCCTACTAAAACAAGACAGAAATGATGGATTAAATCAGGGTGAATGACACAAAGACTGGGCTTAGTTGTTAGCCACCATATCACCGTGTCAAAACAACTATTATTTTATCACTTAAAAAACATATTATTGCAGCAAATACCTTTGCATTTGGCTGTCTTTACAGAAGGAAAGCTGTACAAAAAATGCCTGTGTAGAGCGGTGACTGTAATAACACAAACCAACTCATTGTTCAGTTGCCATGCATTTTTATCGAAAGAAATATTCAGCAACAAGCACAGGGTATATGGCTCATCAAGAGACATAACATCTCAAGCATGATTTTTGTTTCCCGAGCTGGAAATCTGTGCAAATTCTGCAGCATTTTGGATTGAAATGACAAACAAACAATGTGATTTTCTCATATAAGCTAATAGAGCAAATAAAGGGGATGTTGCACAAGAATCAAGCATAGCTCCTGTAAAAATATGGGTATGTAATTTCATTTGGGACTTGACAGTAAAATAAATAAATTAACAACACAGGAAATGTTGTGCAGTGGCCCCTGCTGCTTTCTAGATTCATTTCCATATCAAATGCAGTGTATCAAAGACAGCCCTCCGACCGGGGGGGGGCTCAATTTGATGTGGTAAACTCATATAAGTCTGCAATCAATATTTAATTAAGTGTTCAATACAGAGGATATATTTCATGTTGGCTGTATGATCCATTTTAATGGGGAACCCAAGATTAACTGAGCTGTAATGCTGGCGAAGAAACAATTTGCCTCTGTGATGGTCGAGTACACACAGCATATCATTCTCTCTCATGCTGCTTCTCTTTTTTTCTTTGCTGCATTTGACAGGACAGCTCCCAAAAGATCATGATGAAAATGACAGTATTTAAGGGCTCTGTGGCATGTGCCTCCCACTTGTCTATGGCACACACAGAGGAATACATTGCCATCAATCTTCATCATATTTGCCTGTGCCTTACATTACCATCTTTGACACGTCAACTGCTGCCTGCATGCAGGAGGCATGTGTCTCCCCTGCCTCCCTTACACATCACACATTCATCATACATCACAGAAGAATAAACAAAGAAAATAGCATCTAGAACAGGAGGAAATGCACAGCAAGAGAGGTAAAGCAGCGAGCAATGAACACATTCAGTAAACAATAGGTGGATTTTTTTTAGTTTCTGTTGTTCTTCCACCATATTAAAGTGCCCATTGAATATTTGTGAGGTCAGTTTAAAGCAAGGACAGAGTATTTGATTTTGCTAACAGTATACAAGAGACTCTACAGGAGCAAGAATAAAAAAGGCATTATGGCATGGCACAATTTGGCATTGTAACTCCTGTACTGTACAGAAGAGGGTGCCTTAAGGAGCAAAATGTAAGAAAAATGCAATGACAAGATCAAACGCTGAGATACATTAAATGTTAAAAATGACACCGCACACGGTGGCATGTATGTTTTAAGAAAGGTTTCAGGCAAATCCTGGGTTAGCATCCATTCATCACACACTGAGACAGGAGCTCACACACACACACACACACGCACGCACACAAACCCATAACGATACTTTAACCTCAAGTATTAGGATTGAAGAGTCCACAGACTGTGAAATAACCCATTGCTCAAGCGGCAAACTCGCATCCTGATTGCATGTGTTGCAAAGTGAGCGCCAGAGGGACGAGATATTTACCACTAATAAGAAAAGAGGAAGACCAAACAAGATCCGGGGGTAGCTTGTTGATTGTCCATAGTGGTTTAATCAGCTCCAGTGCCTTTGTGCTGGTACCTCTCCACACCTTCACTGTCAGAAAACTCTGGTTTAGGAGACTGTCAGTCAAAGCCATAGGGGAAAAAAACAGTTGTGTAGATTTCCATGTTTGTCTTTTCAATGACTGAACGTTGATGAACGGCATTGGAGGATCAGTTATGAGACAGCTATGGCTCAGTCTGCTTTCTGTCTGTTCACTCTCACCCAAAGGTAAATATTATCACAATATGTGCTTTCTTCTCTATGGGGAGCTGAGCTTTCTCACCTTCAGGTTTCCTGGGTCTACAAGAAAATACACAGACTTTTAGAGAAGAGAATCAGAGTTAAGAAATACTCAGTATTATTGTGTGATGGAAGTCTAGGTCTCGTCTTTACCCCCTAGTCTGGAGGAGTTTTCGTGCCTGCTGCCTCCTATAATCAGCTGCAGGGTGGCAGCTGGCAAGAAGCCCTCTTGTTGCAGAGTCACATTTTTCACCAGCCTTTCCACCAGGATGAAGAATTGTGAGGAAAGTGTTTACAGGATGGAAGGAAAATAACTGTATCCATTCACACGTTGGTAGTTCGGCTGATCACTAAGCCCCATTGACATGGTTTGCTGAAAATCACGTGGCTGAAAACTCACCAGCGCCCCCTGTTGTCTTCACATTGTAATTGGATGACGTCTCCACGTTTGATGATGATGCTGTCTGGGCCATTTTGTAGACAGTCAGCCAAAACCTTGTATCTGCCTGGAGACTAACAGAGAAGGAAAACTGTCAAGCAGATTTATTTATACAGCACTTCTGAAAGCAAGTGTTACAAAGTGTGTCATGAAAAAGGCACGATGAAGATGAAAATATTAAAGAGAATGATTAATAACAGGCATAACAGCCCCAAAATAGATTTAAAATAAGATTCAAAATTATCTGGAAAAGAAAAGGGCTGTTAAGGTCTTAAGAAGTACGATAAGCATGGTTAGGTAATTTGCAGACCTACAGGCAAAAGCAATATGGGAAATGTTTCATAATATGTGGGGGGAAATTTCACAGAGAGACAAGACCGGTTTCCTTATTTGGCATTTAACTAGATTATTAAGGTAAAAAAAAGAAAAGAAAAGAAAAACTCCGATTAGAATAAACACAGGTCTATGGTCTATGAAAGCTGGGAGAATTTTACTATATACGGTATCTGTAGTTGCATGTGATTGCATTTGGTCTCACCAGTTGCACCAAAACCTCCTCCTCTGTGTCAGATGGATGGAAGGGGTCGCGACCTCCAGGCCACTCCTCCAGACCCTCGCAGATGTCTACGGAGTGATGAGCTCCTGGCCAGCCTGGGGCACATACATGACTTTTTTCTGTTAAAGACGTCAGCAAGCACATTCTTCCAAATACCACATCTTAAAAGGCACCATGTAGATACTTAGTAACTATGTCGACATCACAACGACCCCTTTGTCACTTACTGGGAAATTAATAAGAAGGTAGAATCAAAAGCTAATCTCAGTAGATGGACCTTTTCCCCTTGTAATCCTCGATGTACTTCGTTCTTCAGATCAAAGTACACCTGAACTGCTGAGGGGGGAAAAGTCAAATATCTATATTAGTTTACAATTTTGAAGAAAATCAGCAACAGCGGCACAACAGTGTGCAATGCAGGTATAGTTTGCATT
>VVHJ01052310.1:40968-60310 GCA_015107715.1 Tylochromis polylepis
GGTATAGTTTGCATTGATTCCCTTCATTTTTTTTTAAGTGATTTAGTTACTAAGTATCTACTTGATTGTAACATAAATGCATTACGATGAGATTTTACTCACTCCTACGGTTGTGCTGGTGTTTCGGGGAGTGGGGCTGGGGGTCTGGACTGCTCCTCCCAGACTCTGTCTCCTCTGAACTCACTGATGCCCTCTGCTGTTTGCTGGGAAAATAACACAAAGCACCATTAGACCAAACAGTGCACAGAATCAGAAACACTCAAGACAGATATTATCCTCAACCATGCACTGGGGTCAAAATATGACTTATACAGTAATAACACATGGAAAGAGTAAATGTTGCCCCAGGTGGGTTTGTTAAGAACAACTCTTTCCTGTTGTTTCTCATACAGCAATGACCACTTAGGCACCAGCCAGACTACACAGAGCACAGCAGCCATTTGCAAGCCTCTTTGTAAAGGGTGGGAAGTAGTACTTACAGACCACTGGCACAAGGGAAGATCTGGTCTCGATTTATTAAGATCCAAATGTAGAGATTTTGTAACTTTATTATTACATGCTGAATAAGAATGTTTCGGCAAAGCAAATTTCCCTGATGCTTGATCAGATCTCAAAAAACGAGGCCCATCTTAAGAAGCGGCTGTCATGAAGAAATAAGAAAATGGAATGAAATTTAAACTCTTCTTCTGTTTATCCTTACAATTACATGCAAAATAGAAAATCGGAGGTGCGAGAAATAAGATTGTTTTAGAAACTGTATTAGAAAGCTATGATGGAACTTTAGAGACGCTGGCCTCTCAACTCAGCAGGAGTGGGTGGGGATCAATTATGGACTGGAATGAGGCCTATAAAAAGAGGGTGCAGCTGGCGATCAGTTTGCAAACACAGCAGCCCGGGATTTTGAATTCCTTAAGGTGGGCCACATGGGTCATGCCAGGGTGAATCAAGCCAGGCTGGGCCAGGCTGTTTACCACTGAGCGTTAACAGCAGGTCAGTGGCGCTGTGGGTAGTGGCGGGGACGTGGCCGGGGGCGTTGCCGGGGACTTCGGGGACGGGGGCTCCGGGACCGCAGGCACAGAAATACGTCAGCTGACAGCGATACAAAGTCCAGCCCCGGCAGACAACCCCTGGGAACCCCTCTGGACGGCCGCATGCCCCTGCAGGTAGGGGATGGGAGGAGTGGGGATAGGCAACTAGACAGCAGTGAACACAGTCGGGCATGTGCCCATTTTCATACACCGCCACACACAGCCTCCTACCAGGGCCGTGTGAAATGATAGTCTCATTCACTCAAGCTCTGATCACATGTGAAATCTCAGCAAATGCAAATGTTTTAGCACTGACTGGGTGTTTTTTGCATATGTTTGTGTGTTTGTGCAACTACAGCCTACAGTCATGCACTTACAACAGTGTAAATAACCGTCTATAATCAACTGTAGGCACTGACCTCTCAGAGAATGGTGGAGAAAGTGGCATATGGTCAACGATGTGGCCGTGTTGATATGCTTCATCTGTGAGGAGAAGGTACTATATTATAGGCATATAAGGAGAAATGAGCCAAGTCTGTAAGTTGACTATTAACTCAATTTCTTTTTTTTAAGAAAAGCACAGGGTGAAGACACTCTGAGCACAAAGGCTAACCCACCAACTGTGGAGCTTTGAATCTGAGCTCTTGCTCTCTGAGGGCTGCGAGAATCAGTTCAAAGCTCTGAAGGTTGAAGGGAACCTTTGTGCTGAGAATTTTTTTTCCCATATTAACTTAAGTTGCTCTCAGACCTCTAAGCAGCTTCTGCTGGTTAGTCAGGATTCTACGGAGCTCATTGAGCCAGGCCATCTTCACCTCCACTGTAGGAGCCTGAGGAACAACACAAACATTAAACAAGAAGTGTCATTTGGATTTTTAAAAATATGAACATGTTTCTCTCTAGCTACATTACCATTTCTTCTTTATTTGTAATTAATAGGTGCAACAGTATGCTGACTTTAAATAGATCATTTCCCAGAGTGAATAATGATATATCTTGTTTTGTTTGAATAACAGCCCCAAACCAAATATATCTAGCTAACTGGAAATGAATACGAGCAAAACCAACAGATTTTGCATTACAATTTTAGTTGGAATGTTTTAAAAATGCTGCCTTACTTGAACCACATACACTTCCTCCCTGCCACTGTACCAGATCTCAAACTTCTTCACATCTCCCTTGACGTTTTCTGTGATCCCCACAGCAGTCATCTGCCAAGAGACATACACTGTTTACACCAACGTTAGGACTGGCAGGGCAAACAGCACATCATACATCAGTGTTACATCATGTTAACACATCTGTCCCGGTGCAACACAAACATTTGCAGTCACACACACACCTCCGCTGCGTGACTTCTTCCTTCCCACACCCTCAATAATAAATCAAGAGCTGCAGCTGTTAGTGTGACACCAACTGTGACAACCTCAACAAATCAACACACAATAAAAGAAGTGTTACAGGAATACACACATGTTGTGTGAGCAGCACATGTGTTGGCAGCTCACGATAAAGACAGTAGTATTAACTCAGCATCTTCAGATCTATTTCATCACTTTTATTTAAACAAAAGAACAGATTATATCTGATGGACAGACCATTTGTATCCAAAGTATTGTGAATTTTTAAACTATAGGTTAGCTTTGTTTTAAATTATTTTCTTGTATTTTCATCCTCAGATCCCAACAATGTAAATATCAAATAGTTTACTCTATAGAGGGCAGTATATTGAGTTTTCTGGAATTGCATGATTGTAATTTACAAATCTATAAATTCATATAAATTTTGCCTTCTGTACAATATGTATTGCATGTTGTGAACAGTGCGTATAGTGCATACATATCAAACGTTTAAACTGAGAAAACATATCAGTTTAAGAAAATACTAGCTCATTTTGAATTTGATGGCAGCAAAGAGTCACAAAAAAAGTTGGGAGAGGACAGCCGAAGTCTGTAAAAGCAAGTGTTACTGAAAATAAACAGCTGAAATGACTAAACAAGTTCAATGGCAACTGGTCAGTAACATGACTGGCAATAAAAAAAGTGCATCTTAGAGAAGCAGAGTTTTTCAGCAGTAAAGAAATGCAGAGATTCACCACACTGTAAAATCTGCATCTACAAATCATGGAACAAGTTTCAATTTTAATTTAATTTAAAATTATGAAAACTTTGAACATCTGATCATCTACAGTTCATAATACCATTGAAAGATTCAGGGAATCTGGAAAAATCTCTCCAGAGATCCAGATAAGGCCAAAAATCAATATTAGATGTGTACAATCTTTAGGCCCTGAGGCAGCAGTGCGTTAAAAACAGGCATGGCTCAGTCATGGAAATAACTGCATATAAACACAGTTCCCTATGGCATCCACAAATGGAGGTTAAAGCTCTGAAAAACTGTTGTGTGGTCAGATGAATTGAAATTTGAGATTTTCTCATGACCCCTTTGGTGCACCAAAATTTTCTAATTTCTGCTCATCACTCCATAAGAGATCACTGATTTTCCTTAAGAAGTAGTGGCCAGTCTTTCAGAAAATTACTGCATTGCTTAAAAAAAGTCAAACCTTGAGGCAATGCTTGAAGCTGTATGACGGGGTCTTGTCACAGCCATCTCCATGCTCCTCCCTTCGCTTGCATAAAAGTAGAGCTCTCTCATACAAGAAGAGGTGTCTCTGCATTGGCTTGAAACGAGCCATCTCCTTCATGCGAGTGGGGCCCTTTTTATGGCTGATCCACACACTGAAGGATCCCTGCATCAGCACACGGCCCAGCTCACAAATATCACCCTGTGTATAGTAAAGGGGAGGGGGTGTATGCATGAACCTTTGTTGCAAATATATTTTGTTTACGTTAGAGCACTTTATTACAAATTAATTACAATGTAGCAATTCATAGATTGTGGCTCTTATCAGTCAAAATGTAGTTCACCTCATATCCTGTGATGGCAATCTGGTGCATGGAGTCATTGACTGATTTGAGAAGGTCCAACATGGCTGCTAGTGCCCCCTGGAGTTCAGAGTTGCCCTCACAGTCTGTGCTATATTTTATCAGCTCCTGAAAATACAGAAACACAGCACATGTAGGTAAATACACACAAAAAAAAATGCATCCAAATTTAAAAACAAACATGGCAGCTGCAGCTGTGCATTTGGATGGTAAGGACTGTTAGTGTTGTTGGACCTGAGCCTATTCAGCAGATTCTGTGCTAAGAGTTAACGAATGCCAGCAAATTGGCACATTTGGGGCAACAGGTATTTTCAATTATATCTTTTCATACAAATACCTAAACACAAAATTAATCATAAGGAGTGCACTTAAGATGCTGTTTGCTGTATTTGCATCCCGGGATATGTGAAGTGCACATTTAAAATAATCCCACATGCCAGCTCTGTGTGAGCTTGCATAAAGCAAGTGTGCTAGGCCATCTGAAGAACACATTTAAGGCCAGTCTTGTGGAAATGAATGTATCCCACCTCACATGCAGATTGACTTCTAAATAACTTTGAATCATATCATGACTTTCTATGCATGTGCATAATATGATTTAGCTTTCTAACCTTCAGCAGCAGCTGGTATTTTGTGAGGCGCTGGATAGGTTTCAACAGATAGGAATCCAGGCCCAGTTTGTGCTCCAGTTTTTTTTGACACTCCTTCAAAAGGAAGACAGTAAACATCAATCAGTGCAATGTTTGCCAGTGACACATCATAGCATTTCAATTCTTAGTGCAATTTAAAACACCTTTTTTTCTGAATTGGTGGTATTAAAATTGTTTGGAACGGCAGAAGTCTATATTTTATGCTTGTGTGGAAATAATATTCTTAAAGTGGTCACTTAAAGCCATATTTTACATTGTGTCAAAACAGTTTAAGAATCTCCTGATGTAAAGTGAACTAACCAGAAAGAAGCCACAATCTGAGAATTGTCTCCACAGTGCCTCGGAGCGTAGTTTATTCTGACAGTAGCTTTCATACATTTGGAAGCTTTCTTTCTGAAGGGACAGGAAAAAAGGAACATGTCTTAAAATATGGCTGTAAATGATGTACAAATGATCAACATATAAAGAAGCTGCAAAAACCCCATCATCTCACCCGCTCCAGAAAACACGCCCCCACACCTTCAGGAGCCTCCAGGCATCCTTCCAGGTCCTGAAGGAAAACCCTGAATTCCCATAAAAGAACAAAAGACCAAAAATTAGATGTCAAAAGCCAAACAAAGTGGTCGAAGAAAGACCATCCTACAAATCACCCTTTATACAGTAACTGAAACATGAGCTCGCAGCTCACACTGCAGTAACCACTATAGTTATAAACAGCCTTTCACAACAGATTTATTGCTTCCGAGGATATTTGGCTTGCAAAATGAACAAATATAGGTGCAGATCCCATTAATCATTATTACTTGTCTTTATTTTTTTTTATGTTTTATCAAGTCTAAATGTGATATGAGTCATTAATCATTCACCTGCTGTGAAAATTGTAGATCTCTGGCATGTTTCCAAAGAGAATGTCTCTCTTACTGCGAAGTATTGGAGGCAGGACCCCCGACAGAGCTGGGTTGTCCATTTCAGCCCTGTAACCCTGCATTATTTATAGGAACATGACAGAAGAAATATACGGTTTATGAAAATGGGATTACTTATTAATTACAAAGAGTCATTTGACTCAATCAAAATTCAAACGATCGTAAACATACAGTACACACATTTAGTAGTATTTAACAAGGAGAATCTCATATTTACTTTAAATTAAAAGCAAGTATGATTTCTTACCAGTAACACTGACAGCAGCTCTTCCACATAGATTCTTTCAGTTTCTATCAGTTCCCTCATCACATGACTGTGACACAAGCATGCAAAAGTAGAAAGAGATAGAGCCGGAGGACATCATTAGCACTGAACAAAGAGAATAACTAAGTAAACAGCATCAAGAGCAGTACTGATGACAGACAGATGGGTGGACGGATGCTTCCTCCTCACCGCTTCAAGAGATCTGGGCTGTCGTCTCCATCCAGACTGTACGACACACAGCTCCGGCTCTCCTGGTAGTCGTGCATCACCTCGATCTGAACACACCACAGATGGACAGCACTGACTCTTCCATTTGGGTTTAGACAAAATGTTAATGCACTTAACAATTTATTGTGCCAAATAGAAAAAGTTGCGTAATGAAATGATGAAGCTTGGAGAAGGCGCGAAAATGGAAGTAAATAAGCACAACTTTTATTTGTTACGTACTTTTCTAGAGTTGGGGACCTTTCTCGATGCTCTTTTCCCAGGCAGAGAAAGATCGAATGTAAACTTCAAACCATCACCTATGAAAGCAAGATCAGCAACAACTCATCAAGGAGTGGGATTCAAAAACACTTTATTCCCACGTGCTCTGTAGAGATGACTAATTAAAGCATCAACACTAAATAATACACAAGTGATTTGTGATCCGCATATCAATTGCTCCATTTTTCAATTTTTAATCATAATTTGCATTTCAGGTAATCAGGTGATAAGTTGCTTTCTGTTAAGGTGTGATGCCAAAGCAACATGTACAGATCTAAAGCAGGCCTGTGAGTATATTTGTGATCCTAGCTGAAGCTGAATCCCTCCACAATAGTCGAAGCTCAGCTGAGTGTTATCATCAGTTATGTGGGTATACGCATGTGTGAGGATGAAATATATATTTGTAAGTTTGAACCAGATAAAATGAATCAGATCAGATCTAACCCCCTTTTTCATTTATCTCTTTTCATAAAGAGATGAAGGTGTAACGAGTATCAAAGAAGCCTCTAAGGGGCTCATAACCACTCCCACTCTTTCTCTCATTAGTATGATTTCCTGCTATGCAGAAAAAAAACATTAAAGACATGAATGGAAAATAATCTTTTTACAGTTACACGTTCTTAAAAAAAAGCCTACACACAGACACCTGATAGCACATACTATGTCAGTTGGATACTGCTGCATATTGTTAGCTTTGTGAAGCCTCCCCATGAGACATAGAGGGAGTTCAAAAGTTCTTTAATGTATATGAACCACATATGGTTGTAAAGCAACCAACATGACTAATAGCTTAGTCAGGCATTTCCCAGTGGACTGATTATACCTGTGACCCCTGCTCTAGCTCATTTGTAACGGGGGTGTGCTAAACCTGATGGCCATTGAGGAAAACCTAGTTGCTAGACAGTGAATGTATCTGATAATGTTACACGTCATGTGTTCAATGAATCATGGTGCCTAAAAGAAAGAAACAAGAAGGAGAGGCAACAGTGTCCTCTGGAAAACAGAGGAAGGTGAGCTTATACCATACGCTGCAAATCTGGGCATGTAACTGAGGACAAGTGAGACTTCATCCAGTGTAAAAAAGAAAAAAAAATCATCATTTGTGTTCATAAATGAGGTGACAAATTCTCTGTTTCAATAATGATTCTTCTTTTGAAGTAAGCTGGTGTATATCTGTACGCCTGTGCTGTACCATGTTTTGGAGAGAAGAGTGGGGACTTGGATCGTGGTGTGTTTTCAGGCCTGGGGGCCACCAGTTGGACCGGTCGTACATGTTTATCAGCCAGCTTCCTTAGACAAGCCTGTCGATTCTGGATCATCTGCTGTACTGCTGCATGCTTCTCAAACATTTTCCCAATCTGGGCCTAACAGAGAGCCAAAAAGAAAGGGAGAGAGAGAGAGAAGAGATGTAAGGCAAAGGAGTTTAAATTTTAATGCAAAAATCCAATAATGTTAACACTTAAATTAGGTCATAATTTCTCTCATCATACGTTTGGTTTTGTAACATTGTTTTCACATATTAGGGTATGTTAGCTTACTTGAAGATGAGGTGTAATAACAGCCTCATATTCAATGGTTACAATGTCGAGTCCTGAGCTCAGTATAGACGGAGCCCCCTCCAAGAGCTTCTCAATGTCCCTCAGAGCAGCCTGGGCCCCCTCCTTAGACTGAAACTTATCTACTAGCTGATTGGCCAGTAGATATGCTGCATCATCACACCATGTCTGGGCCTGAAGACAGAGGGCGCATGCCTATCATACAAGAGATATGAGTGTGCTTGCATGTTTGTATATAAATGTGCATCTCTAAATACCTGCCCAAGACAAAGCAGCAGCTGGTGTGTTTGCAGAAGACGAGTGTGTTTGGTCTTGAGAGCAGCAGTGAGCGTATCACAGTAGTGACGGAGCTCATTGCAGCGTTGCATGATGAGAGCCATGGCATAGTGGTGACCAGCTGATAGCTGGTGTCCATGAAGGATGATTATCTGGGCCCGAGCTGTCACCTCCTGATCAACAGGGAAACACACCAAGGAAGGAGTCAGTTTTATTGGACATACTATAAAAACTGAAAGATTTTGGCAACACTATACACATGCAAAATATATTATATGCAAAAATCTGGTACCTCCGGACATATTATACAGTTTAGTTATTTTAAGGAAATTTGAGTTAAAATTTGGTGCTGTAAATACACACTAAAATTACCTAATTTTAATTTAAATAGTAGCAGTGCCATTGACATTTGACAAAAAGCACATTTTTAATTAATGTTGGAGAAACACTGACCTGTGCATTGGACTCCAGACTGTCCAGCCTTTTGAGAGCCTGTTCTGTTTCAGCCAGACTGTTCGCAGATATGGATAGTTCCCTCTCCTGGGCTGTGAGATGCTCTAGACATAACTCCATCTAAACAGAAAAGAAAAGACTAACTATAAAGCAGACCTCTGTTAGCTTCCAGAGGCATTAGTCACAAAAACACAAACATATACAGACAGGTAGATGACATCCTTACCTCCTGAAAGCTTTGCTCATATCTGAGCAACTGGAGATACTGATGGAGCTTTAGATGATGCTTCTCAAAAAAGCCGTCAAAGGCAGACTCCATGTCTCTGAGCTGGGCGAGAAGCCTAAAAACACGAAGTGCATTCCCTTTGATCTCATTTGCTTCCCCTATTAAAGCTATTGCTCAGTAAGCATTAGTTTTACACTTTGGCTAGAAGAAAGACTGTGTAGATTACAATTTTACTTTGAAATATACTTTTTTAAAACGGCTACAAGACAGAAACTTTTGCCTGAAGATAATTTACCTTTGCACCGTCTCCCAGTCCAGCTTCACGTCCCACTGGGAGTCATCCTCCTTCACAGTGGTCTCCAAGCTGGAGAGAAGATGCCGACCCTCCTTCGACACTGACCTGATTGCGTCCTTCCAAACGAGGAAAAGATTGTAGCACATAACACTAGATTAATGTCAGAGTTTTAATATTACTAAACGTATCTCAATTGAAAACATCAGTAACCTTACTTTGAGTTTTCTGTACTTGTCAGTGTGCGACTCGAGGAGACACTCTATGGCTTTCACCTCATCAGGCAGCTCTGTCTCTGCCAGCTCAGTGCCAAAGCCCTGTAGCATCTGTGCAATGTCTTTGACTGTTACAGCGAAACTTTCAATGGCCTGTATTGAAAAATGCAAATGCAAAAACAAAGCAATATAAGTGCATAGATAATTAATTAGACTGTGGTATTCATTTGAGTGGTAAAAAAGAAGAATCTTTGACTCACTGTCCTTAATAAAGAGTTTTAAAAGTTTTAAAAAAAGGGCCCCGATGTGACATATGCAAAGGAGTAAGACAGCACAGCCACATTAAGAGCATGTTGATGTCATTCTGGAGAAGTTTGAAAACTCAAGAATACTTTGGAAGAATAGGTGAGAGAATGTATATTGAATTGCTGTAAAAATGTCGGCTCTGTCATAGAACTAAAATTATTGGGAGGGAGTGTAGGACGATAGATTTTTATTGTTTGACTGGACTGTGTTTTAGAATCTGGGGCTCACCGTCCGCAAAACAATCCAGTCACTGTGACAGTAGTCCAGAGTGCCTCCAAATTCTGACGTCAGCTGGTTCTCATCAATGTAATGCAGCAGGTCTGTGACAGAACTCAGCATCACCACCTAAAGGTACAGACAGAAACTGAGACCTGACAGACACTTACTTTATAACTCTTGTTTTAAAAGATATCACAGGTTGTTTTAGTAGATGAAAAAAATGTCCAAAGAAGTCTGACATACTGAAGATGGTATGATCAACTACTGACACGTCTGTCACCTGTAGCTTCCTGGATAATGGGATTATTAGAACCATTTGGCATGCATAAGAGGTTGCTATAATTTTTTAATAATAATTACATCAAAAGTTCAAACTGAAATCAGTTCTCAGTTCTTGGTCGTGTTCACCAAAAAACATGTGATCTCAAGGCTGTAACAAGAATGAGGTGTACCTCGTTTTGATGGGACACATGTTTGGTAACTGAGGAGGAGCTGCCTTACTGGCATTTTGAGCATGAAGTCCTCCTGGCTGAACCGGAAGCCTATGTCAGTAACAGTACGATGGAAGAAGCTGGTGGGTCGGAGCACCAAGACCAGGTGGAGGTTCCCAGGAAAGGAAGCCTTGACGTGAATAAAAAAAAAAAAAAATTAAAAACAGGGGTTAGTGTATAATTAATGATGAGGCATATTTAGGAGGACTCAGTATAAATCAAAACTTTTGTAGCTAACCTCACTATGTTGCACAAAAACAAACATATGAGTTTTTTTTTTCCAGCATCATCATAAAAACAACTTATGTATACATATGGGCTGAGGAGGAAGGTAATCAGTAATCGCTAGAGTGTGTCACTCAAGCAATTACTATCAGACTGATGGATTCAAGGTTCAGTCAGTGAAGGCTGCTATTTACAGGCCTCTGGATTTCATCATCAGGTTATTTAAGGTCATTGCGTGAAGGAATTTCTGCTCAGGATCTGCATTTTACCTCAGATATAAGGGTTGTATTTCAACAGCATTCTGCATCTCTAGTCAAGCCAAACTGAAGATGTGCTGAAAACGACAAGTAACTAAGGCATATTGTATTGGAACCCAAAGGGCAGGCAAATAAAATAAACGTCTATTATTATATCTTCAAGCATAGCAAAGTACTTTACATCGTTTACATTATGCAGCTTCGAGTGCTGCAGGAGCCAACTCTGCAGCAGGAGTTATTAATTTATTTATTTATTTTATTTGCATGGGACATTTACTTGTCCCGAATCAACCTTTTACCCTCAGGATACATGCACTACAAAAAGTCATCAGTCAAACTACACAGGGGATCGCTCAGGTATCACACACAACCGGCCGCATGACTAAGCACAAAGCGCGCTCTGCACCGCAGCGCTACACTCGCCAGCACCCACAGCTGATGCCCCTGCTGCATTCGCCCTGCCTGCCCAATAACTTCAACCTAACTCTTCACACGATGGATTAAAACAAACCAGCAGCTCATTACCGGGCTCCTCCGTATCTTCGGCATGCGTCGCCGGTGAAAGCAATCGGCCATGGTATTGGAAGCCATCTCGGCAAAGTATAAGTTCCCGCCCGATCACTCCTATATAAAGCTCCCTCCGGGTGCCTGCCCACAGCCGCAGCACCGCTGCTGCCTGCTGCCTCAGACAGCAGAGGGTGGCAGCACACTGCAACGTCTCCCCTCCCGCTCGTCTTCCTTATCCTTTCCTCCTCTCAGCATCCCGCGTCATCACTCAGTTTTTGCTTACTCACAGATTTGCAGCACTATGCGACGGGATATTCGATACAGGCAGGACATTTAGGGTCCTCAACAAACTATGCACTACTCCCAAACACATAAGAAAAAAAATGAAAAAATTAATATTATGAAAAAATATATTGCTTTAATAGTGCTATTCAGGTATTGTTCAGGTTTTCAGTACCAGGGACAGCAACTCATAAATTAAATAGTAGCCTCTGGGCACAGATGCATTGCAGTTTAGAGGTGAGGATAGATAATGTATTTGTTCTGCACATACAAAATCGATTAAGTTAAAAACAGTTTTTATGAAATAAGATATGCGGAACTTACTGCTATCCTGGCAAGTGCCGTTTTGATTGATGCCCAAGTGTCCAGCCTTCGGTCTAAAATAATGATAAATTTGACTCCAGGTTGCCTCGTTCTGCAAGCAGTAATAGGCATTTGTATTTGTGTAATGACTGTGGATTTATTGTTTCAGAGCACATAGCTACAAAACAAGCAAACATAAACAAGCACATATTTGGTACTGTAATTCCATATTATTCCATATTATCTATAAGTGTTTTTACCAATACAAACCATATATAATATAAATCATGTGTGAGGGGAAAGAAAGACCAATAATCCGAGTTAAGCTTCCTTAATCTCTTGAGATAATGACGCTTAGAGGACACCGGAAAGGGTATTTGACCCTGAGATGATGAGCGCTAAAGGCCAGTTCAGCTGTGCTCAGAATACAAGCAACTGAGGTTTTGGTGCACTGCAGTGAGTGAGAGAGTCAAAAGGAAGAAAAAAAAACGAGGGAGAACACACCGAGGGATGAGAGTGAGGTAGGTAAAAACTTTGGCTAGAGCTTCCTCTGGAATGTCACTGAAAGCTGAGCATTCTGGGAGAGTGATGATGACGCTGGAGTCTTCCCCACGGCCCCCTGCGAAGCACAAAAGCAATCACTATCTTTCAAAGATACAAGATCCATAACAGCAAGGAAATGGTTAAACAAAACTCACCTGACAGGTATGCTACCTGTTTCTCTATATAGCCTCCCACTTCCTTCATGCTCACGGGCACAGTCACCTCTGCAAGAAGGTTAAAAAAAATCTAAGCCTTTAGGAAAGTAGTGCAAAAACATAAACAAGTAGTCTTTTTTTTTAATGCATGGATTTATTTTGTGTTTTATTCTTAGAACACCCGTTTTGTATGTATCGAAATTAAAATTAAGTTAGGTGCATAATTTGTTTGACAAAGATTACATTTTTGTAGTTTTTTCCTGTATGGCACCACAGTGGATTTTCAGCAGAAATCAAACAGTTAATTTTAAACAAAAATTTTACATTAACTGTTTAGGGATTACAGCCATTTTTATACAGTCTTCTATTTTCAGAGGCTCAGCTCGATTGAATTGTTAAGGATTGTTTTTAATACTTGGCTGAAAATCTTTTGTAGTCAATGACTGCCTGTATCTAGAACCTACAGACATCTCTAGATGCTGTGTTTGCTCCTTTGAGATGCTCTGCTAGGCCTTTACTGCAGCCACCTTCAGCTCCCACTTGTTTGTGGGTCTTTCTATGTTCAGTGTTTTATTCTAATAACTGAACAGCATGTTCTTTTGGGTTGAGATTGGGTGACTGATTTGGCCAGTGTAGAATATTCAAATTCTTTTTTTCTTTTTTTTTTGCTTTGAAAAACATCTGGTTCATTATCCATTTGCCTGGTCATCATCAATAAACACTAGTGACCCAGTTCCACAGCAGCCATACATCCCCATGTCACAGCATTGCCACCATCATGTTTAACAGATGATATAGTATGCTCCAAATCATGAGCAGTTTCTCTCGTCCTCCATACTTTTCTCTTCTCATCAATGTGAGGCAAGTGCGTCGTGGGTCATCTATTCAAAGATATTTTTTTAAATGAACTTGCAGACTTTTTCAGATGTTTTCTGCCAAAGTCTAATCTGAACTTCCTGTAACAAGTGGTTTGTACCTGGTTGTAAACTCTTTGTATTTTCATCCATGAAGGTGTCTCTTGATTGAGACTTTGACAAGGATGCTCATAACTCTTCAAGAGTGTTCTTGACTCTGTTTGATTTTATGAAGTCATTTATTTTGAACATGGAAATAATTCTGTGATCATCCATTGACGTCTTTTTGGCCTCGTATTTACAATTTAAAGCTGTAAAATACAAATTCAACACACTGAATAAGGTTCAGCTATTATGCCTGCTTCACTGTCATTAAAAACAAACAAACAAGAAAATAGGTCTCATTTCATCATAAAACTGTCAGTCAAATTTCCAATTCCCTTTGATTCTCTGAAAATGAAGATCACAGTTAATGCTATACTTTTGTTCAGCTCTTTGAATTGAAGCTGAAAGTCTGCACGACAATCACATCTGGACTGTCTTATTTTAAATCCACTGTGGTGGTGTGCAGACGCCAACAAATTATGGTCCTAATCACACCAAAATGAGTTAACTATTTTACCTTTAGAGACAGTAACTAACACAATCACCTTTACATCAAGGAAGAAAAGAATGGCTCACTGAAACCTGACCAGCCTTGGTCTACTTGGAATTTTGCATTGCTGATGAATTATTAAACATCAGTATGTGCTATCCGTGGTCATGAACTTTCAGTAGCTGCCTTTCTGTGGTTAGATGTAAAGCCTACATTTGAAGCCGTCTCATGAGGTGAAATTACAGCATCTGAAGTGATGTTGGGGTACTTTTAAGACTGCCTGCATATTTTATGCTTAGTGCCATTAGTGTCCTAGTCAGCCATATGTCCAGGAGGCAAACACACAGTCAGTGAGTCATTGTTGTGTTGTGACTGCTAACATATGCTCACTTTTCTTTTACAGTACATCCAGTGGATCTAGTGGATGATCTCATTTATAGTGAAGCTTAATGGGGAAAAACTAAACAGCATCACCAAATAAAGCTTCCTGGCTTTCACTCCAAGTCATGACAAAAGTGCATCCAGGAATATGACTCACATTATAAAAGGTAGTTATTTGTTGAAGCAATACTAAAGGTCACTGTGTGCTCATCTACAATGAACAGAGACATTAAAAATTAATTGAAGCAGCGAAAGAGAAAAATCAATCCAGAAAAAGATTAGAGAAGGCAAACCAAAGAGAGGACGAGTAAAGGAGGTGTTATTTTCCATGAGTCGACTGCAGTAACAGTGCACGTCAGGCTGTCAGGGAGCAAGTAATGAGCTCTACTGGTACCTGCTGAATATTTGATGTGTTTCTGTAATAGAGAAGAGCTAAGCCAAACCGGCCCCAGCAGAACCAGTGATTGGACTGTGCACACGTAGATTCAGGATGAAATTACCGTCACACTGCAATAGTTATATAATCATCTTTATCTGATGCCACAACACACTCAGGAGGTTAGGATAGGTCTTAAATGAGTAGATCTTATATAATGTAAATTCATGTTAAAGCACATTTTCCACCAGGTTAACTGCAGCATATGTGGATATAAAACTGTGTGAGCAGGAAGAATGTTGAGGAGTGCATGATGCCTTGGATTAAATGATGCAAATGTGTAAAAATTTTAATGTAAGCAAATAGAAATTAGCAAGCCATAAGCAATTTTATTGTCACCCTAACATGTCCAGAGTACAAAAGTGTACACACTGCAGACCTCAGCTTTATTTGATCAAAGGAGGGGTATCCTGGGCTGCAAACTGCAGAGTGTTTAATAAATGTGCCAGTTTGTGGAAACACTGCACTCCTCCCCCCTCGCCCTCACCCTGCAAGATTACCAGCCTATCTCGTGACTGAAAGCATTTAAGAACACTGCCAAATAAAATGCCCTGTAGTCCTTCAATCAGTCCTTGTGCCTCACTGTACACCACTCAGGAAAATGTGGAAAATATAAAGCACTAATCATTATGTACCATAGCAACTTTCACATGCACGTTGCAACACTCAAAATTTTTAATAGGCAAATCCCTGTGTGCTTTAAAAAAAAGTTATTCCTCTGAGGAAACACCGATTCTCTTTTAGCTTGCGTCATGACCTTTCCAGGTGACATTCGGGTGAAAGTCAAATAACCTCTGTTTGCTCTTCTGTTCTTAGTCACAGAGAAGGAGGAATGTTTACCAGTGTGGAGGGGAGCAGAGATTTGTTACCAGTCAAGAGATCTAGACTCAGACCAATCCTCTGAGTCTGCTTGCTGAGCTGAAGGCGAGGGAGCTTATCTCTATTGTCCAAACAGATGAAATCAGTGTTGATACCAATTTCATACCACTCCTATATAAAGCAGTCACCACCACTGTTCTTTTCCATTTATTAATCTTTTATAATAATGAATCACATGCTTTTAAACAATGATTACTGGAGGAAAATGTCAGAGTGAAAATAAATCTCTACAAAATGAGAGGTGCCTGCAGAGCACACCCTTCAATATAAGATATCAGTATTAATATGTTGACAAAATGTCAAGTCCAATGCAGTGAAGCTCTTTAAATATGACTTTCAATTTAACACTTACTAAAATGTTCTGTAGAGAAAAAAAATGTACCACTGGTTTTTTCATAATATTTCAAGTGAAAAAAAATCCCCAGTTTATTTACATAGAACAGCAGTTCTTAGTGAAATATAAAAAGGCTGATTCAATGCAGAATGTGCATTCTCATGGATGATGTTGTTGTCTGATATTACAGAGTCCCAAAACGTAGACAAATGTAATCCCTTTCAGAGTAAGAAATCCCCTCTTAAAGACACAAACAGCTTCGCAGTACAGAGTGGCCTACCCTCATACTGCTTTTAGGTCATGAGTTATTTCGCTAAATGAAGCTTTAAATGCTAAGGGGATTAGACTGGTGGGTGACTGCATTCTGATAGAAAAGGGTAGAAGAAATTTAAGTATTAAAGTATTCCACCCGCTGGGATACAAGCAAACTAGATTGGTTTTAAACCAGAAAGGCCTGAATTGCAGAACCTGCACAATCACAGAAAAAGGCTTCAGACAGGAAATCCCAGTGCTTTCAATATTCACTTTGAGGATACGTGACCTGCACCAAATACCTTCAGTGATTTTGTTTGAATTTGTTATACTGTGACTGTATTTATTCTGAATATAAGGATATATATAACTGGATATATTTGATCATGATGTGCTATGTGCCATTTTACTTTGTAGTGTTTAGTCATGAGTCTTCCTTTCATATTTTATTAATCTGTGGCATCTACAACATAGCTGCCTCTTACTCTGCAGGTATAAATGCCACAATATTACAGATATCTGCATGAAGTTGTGTGGGAGAGACATTCCAAATTGAGGCACTTAAAGCAGCTCAAGTGTCAGCTGAAGTTGAACCCATAAAAGGGTGTTGAGTGTCAGCTGAAATTAAAGCAGCCCATCAGAAATGTCAGTCAATGCTTAAGCACTAAAAGCCTCTAAACAGTTGATGGAAGAGAAATTTTCAGAAACAGAAATTTTATTATTGTATTCTCAGTTATAAAGTTTGGTGTCAAGAGTATGGTGGAAGATGAAAGATTGCAACACAAAACTGCTTATGGAATGCCAGGGGTAAGGCTAATTTAAAAAAAAGCACTTTATCATGTACCATTAATGATAAATGTATGATTAATTTTGTACAGCAATGTACAATAAGAAGATTATCATAATCCCAGAGAACAAAATTTAAATTTCATACAGGGGACACCAACCTTTGCTTGACTTAAACAGAACTTAACATCTCTTTTTCCATGCTGTCCTGTTATTTCCACAGTCCAGAAACCTAACCCATAGCTGACATAAGGGGGCAAAGTTCCATCAATTAGGCAAATAACTCTTGCCTCCCAAAATCCAGAAATAATCACAGGATCCTCTGGAGAATGGTGTTCCGGTCACAGCAGGTGCTATATATGTTAATTCGTTCACCTTCTTTTTTCAGTTCACTTCTGTAAAACAACTTCAAAATGATGACTGGCAAAAGCATTAGGTTTTGGAGAGTTTGTTACTATTTATTTAGTTATTATTATGTTCAACCTTTTCTTTTCCTTCACCAAGTGTAGTAATTAAAATTGGGTAACAACTGTAAACTATCCTGTAAACTAAGGGTGAACTTGTGGTTCAGTACATGACAAAACATCCAAGAAAAACTACAACCTGCATTATGTACTTTGGAAGAAATCTATTTGTGTTATGTTTGATTTAGTTGACAGTAATGGCTTGTTTTTCGCTTCCTGCACTCCCCTACACTGATCCAAAACCCACAGTCCTCACATATCGAGGTTACAAATCATTACTATGGAAGAATATCCATCTGTGATGGCCTAAAATAGCCAACATAATCCCTGCAATGGCTCACTGTTGAGGCAGAGCTACAGGAAATGGCACATCAATAATACTGCCTAACCCAAGAGAGTGCAGCTCTCCTGTTACCTCCCATCACGGTTCTCAGAAGTCACAAATGAACACTGTAAATCAGACCAAATGTACAACTGCTACACTGTTCAGAAAGCACCAATCTGAAATGTAATAATAGGGAATTAATTTTAGAGCAGATAGAGGATTACATTCAAAAGCCTCATGGTGGTTACCATAAGTCTAAAGTGGGCTGTCAGCATCACGTGTACTCACGCTGCAGAGTGCTCTCTAGCTGGGAGCCTGCCTGTAGAAGGCAGCGGTAGCTCTCCATCTCCTCCTTGGAGTCTTTCCTCAGCTCTCTGTCCTCCTGCAGTGAGGCTGGGCCCATTCCCTTCGTCTCTGACACGAGATCAGCCAGAGGAGAATTGACGCTGCTTTTGGGAGGTAGTGACAGTAGCCCGGGCCTCACATCCTCTTCACAACCCCATAGCTCTCCATAGCCATTTATTTAAACAAGGAAAGTTTGCCCACCTCCCTCTGCGGGTCCCAAGACCCAGACGGGACAATTCCCTGAGGCTGCCGCTGGCTGTTCCTGACCTTGAGCTGCATAAAGCGCCTCCACACTGAGCAGCACAGCTACGACAGGAGAACTGTCCACACAGGCAAACAAAACACTAGTATGTTGTCTCGTTGTCGCCCCAAGCGAGTGCGATGTTTCCCCCCACCCTGCCCTGCTCTCAGCAGCAGTCAGCTACTTCAAAACAAACAGAGCTCCTCCATCTGGACTCTGCTGCCTCCCTCTCCCCTCTGCACTCTCCCTCTCTCTGAACATTAATGCGTCAGCTCTGCATCGCAGGGCTCAAGAGTCTGGACCCGATATAGTGCCAACTCCCTCCCAACTTTTCTGCTCTCTCACACACACCAAGCCTTCAGCATGTCACTGACTATACAACAGTAGGCTGAAGTGTTAGGCTGCTTGGCTATCATGCTCATATGCCTATTTCTCCAGTGTCACTATAATATAGATGCACAAACTGAGGAGAATAGCCCCATTGATAAAAAATTAAAATCTTCCACACCCTCAGCCAACAAGTTTGACCCTTGCAAAACAGCCTTTAATACACAACAATCACATTCAAACCGAAGAACAAATATGAAAGCGTGGCATTGTGTTCATACTGTTGCAGTGTCTCTCTCTCTCAACCCAACTCCCCACAGCTCAGCCCACAACTCCCCTGAATAGATCAACTGCAGAGTGGAGAAAACGTGTAAATATGCATGTATGTAAATCTCTTCTATACAGTGACTCTCAGCAGTTTTATGGTTTTTTGTTTTGTTTTTTTTTTATCCGAGGCCATGCATGGAGCAGTGGGAGAGCAGTCACTCAGCTGATCCAGCTTAGCCTCCCAGCAGTGTCA
>VVHJ01052311.1:0-21212 GCA_015107715.1 Tylochromis polylepis
TTCCCCCACCTGAGCTGTAGATCTCTGCAGCTCGTCCAGAGTCACCATGGGCCTCTTGGCTGCATTTCTGATCAGCGCTCTCCTTGTTCGGCCTGTGAGTTTAGGTGGACAGCCTTGTCTTGGTAGGTTTACAGTTGTGCCATACTCCTTCCATTTCTGAATGATGGCTTGAACAGTGCTCCGTGGGATGTTCAAGGCTTGGGAAATCTTTTTGTAGCCTAAGCCTGCTTTAAATTTCTCAATAACTTTATCCCTGACCTGTCTGGTGTGTTCTTTGGACTTCATGGTGTTGTTGCTCCCAATATTCTCTTAGACAACCTCTGAGGCCGTCACAGAGCAGCTGTATTTGTACTGACATTAGATTACGCACAGGTGCACTCTATTTAGTCATTAGCACTCATCAGGCAATGTCTATGGGCAACTGACTGCACTCAGACCAAAGGGGGCTGAATAATTATGCACACCCCACTTTGCAGTTATTTATTTGTAAAAAATGTTTGGAATCATGTATGATTTTCGTTCCACTTCTCACGTGTACACCACTTTGTATTGGTCTTTCATGTGGAATTCCAATAAAATTGATTCATGTTTGTGGCTGTAATGTGACAAAATGTGGAAAAGTTCAAGGGGGCCGAATACTTTTGCAAGCCACTGTATCTCTCAGTTTCACTTCTGGTCTAATCTTCTTTGACGTTCTCTCTGAGTTGTTTCACATTAAGATTTCCATATTATGGGTTGTACTGTACTAGGATTCTGCATTTCCAGTCATAGTGTTTGATATGGTTGGCTCATACTAGAGCTAAGGCATGAAAAGCCACGTAGGAGTTGCATTTTGAATAAAAAATACATAGGATTGCAACATAAAAGCTTTACAAAATAACAGACAAGGGTTTGATTAACATGATACATTGAGCTGTGTGTTTTTTGGCAGCATCTTCAGTGGTCACGGCTGTTGTGTTGTTGCATTGTAACACCCAGAATTTATGTCATAATTGTTGCCAGTAGCAGGGTTTATGTTCACAAAGTTTTTTGTTTCTTTTAGTAATGCTGTTTTCTGTTATAGTGTATTTTTTATGAAACCACAGTTGTTGACACTTAAACATCAATTCTCCTAAATTAGGTCATTTTTCTTTTTGTGGCTTAGCTTGAGCTGAGCTTGATTTCTGATTTATTGGAACACTGCATGGAGTATAATGAAGGAAAGTGTTTCATTTGAATCAGTGTTACAAATTTTAAGGCCTTCCAGATCTTTCTCAGCAGTTGAAAATAATGTCTTGTGAGACATACTCATTGGAAAAATACACTCGCTGGTCACTTTATTATGTGCATCTGCTCAACTGCTTGTAAATGCATAGATCTAATCAGCCAATCACACGGAAGCAACTCAATGCATTTAGACAGGTATTATGACAACTTACTGTTGTCTCTAGAATTTACAGAGAATGGTCTGAAATTATCCAGGGAGCAGCAGTTCTATGCAAAATACCTTAATGATGCCAGAGGTCAAAGGAGAATGGCCAGACTGCTTCTAGCTGACAGGAAGGCAACAATAACTCCAATAATCACGTTACAACACAGGTATGCAGAAAAGCATCTCTGTATGCACAACACAAAAAGCCTTGAAGCAGCAGCAGAAGACCACACTCCTATCAGTGCATGTCTCCTCTCAGAAAACTGAGGTTACACTTCACACAGACTCACCAGAATTCAGCAACAGTTTCTGCAGCAACATTCAGATGGTAAGGCCAGAATTTGGTATAAACAACATGAATGGATGGATCCATCCTGCCTTGTATCACTTGTTCAGAAACCTGGTTGTGTTGTAATAGTGCCGGGGATATTTTCTTGAGCATCATTTAAAGACCACAACACACTTGATTATTTCCTGATGACCATGTCCATCGCTTTATGACCACAGCATACCCATCTTTTGATGGCTGCTTCCAACAGGATAACACACCATGTCACAAAGCTCAGATCATCTCAAACTGGTTTCTTGAACTTGACAGTGAGTTTACTGTACTCAAATGCCCTACACAGTCACCAGATCTCAGTTTAACAGAGCAGCTTTGGAATGTTGGAAAACGGGAGAGTCGCATCGTTGATGTGCAGCAACTGTGAGGCTATCATGTCAATATGGATCAATATCTCTGAGGGATGTTTTCAAAAACTTGTTGAATCTGGACGATGAAGAATTAAAGCAGTTCTGAAGGCAAGTACCAGCAACAGTACTTAATAAAGTGCCCAGTGGGTGTATACTTTACAGAAGCTCTTAGTGAGTATAACTTTTAAGCTTGCACTATTTCAGGCCAAATCACAAACCACAAAGGCAGATTATTTGATTGTTTTTGTACCGTGTATTCATATGTTTATTTAGGTTGTAGATGTTTTTCCATACTGAAGTATGAATTCTCTGACAATCCAAGAAGAGAGCCAGGTCCAGTATGTAAAACATCATAGGATTGAGACACATTAATAATCTGTGTTTATAACTTTTCTTAGGGTGACAAGAAGGTACAAGAAGCAGTTATAACATTGGCTTGATTTATTGTGTATATGATGTCAACCTTACCTAGCCTGCAAAGGAAATGCTTCTCTGGAGAAGAAGCAGAGCACAGGCAGTGTGATTTTTTTTTTTCCCACTATACGGCTGTAACAGTTACATATAATTGATGTGGGGCATGTGTAATTGTTGCTTTGTTATTTTTCCAGACAATTCTGGTGGTGCTTAGCAGTTTGTTGTGTTTCCTCTACCTTTTCTTCCTTTTTCTAGTCGTTAACTTAGGAAACTCTGGCTTACACAGCAATAAAACTGAGTCTAACCTCTTTATCACCGCCCCCCCAGTGGGACATCATAGTCATGACATATGCTCTTGGCTGATCCAAACAGTGCAGTTTTTGTCCTATAAATGTCCACTCATTTATTTCAAGTTAACTTCTCTGGAATTTCTTTTTTTGTTGTATTTCCTGTAAGTATCAATTACTCCTTGTATTTTGGTGAATCACTAAATGCACAAATGTGCCAACAGGAATGAGAAGCATTGTCTACTCACTGTAACATCAGTAACTGATTTATGGTGTAATTCCAAGTCATATTCAGGCACAGCTGGGGGTGCTGCTCAGTTCCAGTGAAGTGATCACTTCAGCCTGATTATTCAGCTTGTCCACAAGACCTTAAGTCTCCCTTGTTTCCTTTGGTTTTAAATCTGTTTTTCACATCAAATTTAAATCTATTCTGCACCTTGGAATGATCCTCTCACTTGGAGTTCTGTTCTGTCTCCCAATTCAAATAGCTTTCAACACGAGAAATACATTTTGCAGGGCATTGTTGCCATACCGTTGTCCCTCCAGTGATCCATGAAGGATATATTGCAGCACAGTTTAGCAGACCCTAGTAAAAGGATGTTTTGTTCTTCTGGACTACTACAGTTCTTATGATGTTGTAAATATTTTAGACTGAAAAACAGAATGAGCCTAGATTTATAGACAACATATGTGGAGTGTCATTCAGCAAATTTCCATGATGGAAAAAAAATGTAACTCAGAAAAGCCTCCATGATATGATATTACTAAATGAAAATCAACTGAGCTGCAGGCAAACATTCACTGTTGTAAACTATTTGATTGGGTAGAGCCCTTCAGATATATGTCTTTGCTTCAATTTTCCAACAGTTGAATGTCTTCTCATACTGATCTTCTATCTGTAACAACACATTGATACAATATAATGTGGCATTAATTGCCCAGTGATTATTCTGAGACAAAGGAATGAACATCCGTCAATGGAAAACTGATGAATAAGATAGAAAAAAGTAGGCTAGTTGAAAATCATTACACTTAATCTTGGACTGTGTCTTTATTACTTACCAACCCAGCTATCGTATACCTATGTGAGACTAGATATGAATCGAGTCTTCCTATTCATTTATGGACACCAGAAACTAAAGAGAAGTCCAAGTAGAGAGATTTTAGAAGATAAATTCCAGAAACTGCAGAACTGTAGCAAACAACCACATCTTGTTTTGTTGTTCTTCTATTTTTTTTCTCCATTTGTTCCAAAAGAGGCATGTTATGAATTATTAAAGCACAAACACACACCAGTTTTAGGTTTGGCTTAAATATTATATATTTAAGCCAAATATTTTTAGGTATGACAACATAATAAGCTGTTTCTCTTTTGAATAAAAAAACAAAAACAAAAATGCATTGCAATAAAGTAAGTAAGTTGTCTGAGGAAAGAGTATGAAACAAGTCCAAGCTGTTTCTCATCAACCCTTAACAGAGTTAACCAGAATTAACCCCAGTAGATGCAAAACTATAGATAAGATGGCTGAAAATGATTTCAATAATTTTAGATGCTTGAAATTATTTAACTTAACTGGCTCCACATTGTCATATTTTGATACTGAGGTAAGAGAAAAGATAAAGTTGTTAGAAGAATAACTTATATTAAATCAATGGGTAACACATGATTTAATTACTTAATAACCTAAGTTAACAAGCCAGATCAACCCAACAGATTTCAGTTTCACACAATGCACAATAAGTGAAACTTTACTTGCACTTTTCACTTAAATAATAACAGCAAGTTAAGGGAACAAGCTGTAATTTCAAGTTGATCGAAACTCTAAAAATATGCCACCATCAATAAAGTGGAAAGCTGAGAGAGAATCATTTAAAACATTGCATTACCTCAACTACAACTCAAATACCCATTTTACACTGTAAAATGGGTATTTGACCACAAGCTCTGGTATTAAAATGTCATAAACCTTTCCCTTTAAAAAGTACTGAATATATGATCTCTATGACTGACATAGTCATGACAGTGTGGTCAGATATATTCCATAATAATAAACCAAATGCCTGAAATGATACATAATGTCCTGTCAGAGAAAAGATATCAACATCTGCTTTGTATCAGGAGCAAGAAAGTGGGTATGAAGCCTTTTAACTGTAGCAGACTGCTTTAATACACACAATGTTGTGAATTCTTGTTTGCTTTTTTTGCTCTCCAGTGACAGCTCCCACACTGTTGAACGTTAAAAAGATGTTAAGAGGAGGAGGAAGTCAGCTGCCCAGTTAAGCTCTTAGTCTAGCTCATTTAAACCCTGCTTTGTATTAAGTGAAAGAATACATAGAGATATCAAGTGAATGATTAATAATTATAACTTTTTACTTGATTTTTTTTTTGTTTCTTGGGTCGACTGTTTGAATGCTGGATCTTTGGGAGGGAATAATTATTCCTAACGGTAAAGTGCATCAATTTGATGTACATTTAACAGGAAAAACTGGCTGATTCAGTGAGGCAGGAGAAATAAATCATCATTTTTTACTAATTTATTTCAACCAAAGCTCCAAAAACCAACAAACTGCTCTCCAGAATTAAGTATAAGCATCTGAACTGGTACCTTTGTTAGCTAGCTGTATGGTAACTTGAAAATGTAAAATTCCAGCATAAACATGATTTACTTGGTTGGGTGCAAAGGCAGAAGACCTTTATTTGAAATCGTTACATAATAACCACTTGGTTTAAGTCGGGGCTTGTTTGTGGTTGCACTTTGAATTTGTTTCTTGGCGGTTGTAGAGGGCATGAATATTAAAAGAGAGTAAAAAATATTTTTGGGTTTTAGGTATGATCACTTTGTCTTGAGTATCTTATAAACTAAAAACTTAATTATACTGGTGTATTTTCAGATTTACTTACTTTAATGCACTTTAAAAACACAATAGGAACTTTTATTAGATTAACATGCTTGGACTAGAGCTTGCCAACACCAACAACAACAACAACAACAACAAATAGCACAATCATAGCACTACAAGTTGTGGTAAACTTAATGCGCTTTTGATTCCCGATAGGGAACAGAAAATGAGGTCTTGTGTGGCAAAATAAATTGTGTTGTTGCTGTATTACAATTAGTTCTAATTTAGATGGGTACTTTTTGAAGAAAAGTCTCTCTTCTCCAGTAAATTACCTTCTCACCAAGTCAGTTCATGGCCCATGATTCCTTTTTCTTGTAGGTTGCATGGAAGTCCTAGAAATGATCCAGAATATCCAATTTGTGCATATTCTTTCACAGCCACTCTTATAAGCTGGTTTGCTGTTATTTAGACTCAACAACAGTAATTGTCAAAGCGTGATGTTCCCTGTTGCAAACACATTCTTTTATGGTTTTTATAACATTACAGCTTTGAAAGTTTACAATATTGCCAGTTCTTCTTCTTTTCAGAATAAATCATATTAATTTTGCCAGATGTTGTACAAAGTTAAAAGTGTACCTGGTAGGTTATTGTGTACATTACTCTGTTGCCTGGTCTTTTTGCTCATCTACAGTTTTGATGAATTATCTCCTTGTGTTTATGTCCCACTTTGGTAAATACATTACTCTTGAAAAGGAGGGATTAGGTGCACCTGCATGTACTGTTCTGTGCTTATAGACCTAATTGTAAATCCATCATTGCTTATTCAACTATGCTCGTTACTTGGTTCTCTTTTTTTGGACTGAAATAAATCTTTGCTTCTGTTTCTGTTGTGTGGGCCAGAAGAGCCAAGATGCTGCTAATAGTATTCAGTTTAAACATAATAATTTGAATAGCGAAATATCTAATATAACCTCCGCACACTGTCCTGCTTACCATTATTTTCATCCAGTTACAATGTTTCAGCCTGTGTGACCTGCATCAGGTATAGAGAAGCAGTGTTCATGCACATTTTCACATTTATATAAGGTCATCAAGAAACTACAACATTACATGAGGACAAGTTCATCATTCAGTCCTTTAGATGCAAAGTGAATATCCATAGCGCCTCTCTTTTCTTCAATAATAAATCATGGTTTCCACCCCTTGGAGGTACTGAAACATAAAGGGAAAAAGAAGAAATCAATGAATGTAGGTTTTGGTGTAGACATCATCAAACTGACGTGATAAGAAGCTCATTGGTCATTTGTCAGAGATAAATTACCTTGATGTTTGTTGTTTTGAAGAAAGGCTTTTCCCTATTAAGAATAATTTTCATCAAAATAATCCTCTTTTGGAGAAAGAGTTCTTTAAAATTCTTGGTATGAAATTAAACATCAAAGCCAAAAAAATAAATTTAAAAAAAACCCAAATTGTTCAGTTTCCCAGACGTGGATTAAGGCTGGTTAGTGACTAAAACAATGTTC
The DNA here is from genome assembly GCA_015107715.1 of Tylochromis polylepis. Lineage (NCBI taxonomy): Eukaryota > Metazoa > Chordata > Actinopteri > Cichliformes > Cichlidae > Tylochromis > Tylochromis polylepis. The sequence goes on from VVHJ01052311.1 coordinate 7,170, forward strand.
AATCCACGTCTGAGAAACTGGCTAGATGTGTTGCGTGGGACTCTATATCAATGATTTTAAGACACTTTCACATGGGATACAGGATGATGTCAGACAGACCAGAACCACATAGTTTAAACGAGATTTTAAAGTGGGCAGGCTAAGAAATCCTCTACACTAATAACCCCAACAGAGAATGTTTCTAACAGCAACATTTAGGTAATCATACACTTTTCTCTAAAAAAAAAAAAAAAATGCAACATATCAACAGCAATTAGTTCTATGTCTCTAAAATTCAACATGATCTTTCTTTGGAGTTTATTCAAATCCATTTTAGGTTTTATTTAGATAACAAAGCTGAGAGAAAGCACAGAGAGGATGAAACATGCAGTAAATGGCCTTGAGGCAGATTCAAACCCGGCTTCTACAATAGCCTTACTGCACATGGTTTGCCTGCTCAACCCAGTAACTTATACTTGTGCCCTATTCACCCCCATTCCCTCTGTTCACACATTGCATGACTGAGCTGACAAAAAAGGAAACTATGGTTTACCTAATACTAATATCTTTTTGCATCTAACTTGACTCAGGCTAACTGAGGCATGTTTATAGTGATAGGCAGAATATTATATAGAGGGAACAGAGTTTTCACATATAGACAGTACCTGGGCAGGACACTCACATATATGAATGGCTGTCCAAAATACGTTACCATTTTTATTAGTGTCACCCCTCCAATCCCAACCACGATCAACTTATTAGTGGACAATCTCCTTATTGTAAAAGTTCAGTCACTGCTAATCAGCTAGCCCTGGTCTTTCCTGTCTTGTGTTTTCTCTCCTGGCTAACTTGGTGGCCTTGTTCCTGTTGTGGTGGTCCTTTTCATCATTCAGCAGCTTCCCAAGAAGGATCTTGTCCTGCGATTGTACTACAATACTACTTTCCTAGCCATGGATTATACTTTGTTGCAGACACAGACATTGCTGTTATACTTCTTTGAAGTCCTCTTCAAGTCTGTTGCGTCGGTACATGCATAGTTGGTTAAATTATCACGCTCACCATCCAAATAACAACATTTACGTCACTAGGACCCTAGCGGAAATGCGGACATGGAAAGTATAAAAGCATGTTCAGCAAGCTGGAGGGCCACTCTAATCAGAGCCTCCAGGGTACGTTTTCTTTTTTTTTACAGAGAAGAAACTTGATTTATAAAGACATGTATGTACACGTGTCCACCCCAACCACAAATTGGTTTTAAAAAAAAAAATAAAGCTAGAACTCTGTAGCATTTCCTGCTTGATTTGTGAAGTTTCTTCACTTTAACATTATTGACATGTGTTTTTAGCAACGGATCAAGAGGACAGATTTATTCAGTCTTTTGACTCATGCCACCATGATTATGTGCCTTGACTCATACTGCTTTCATTGGACCCTGCATTACTATGTTGTTTGTAGATTACTTATGTTTAATCTGGTGTTTCAAAGTAGATAATGCTAGTGTGCTGTATCATCATTGCTGGAGATCAGTTGAATAAATCTGCTGTGGATAGAGCATGTGGATCCTGTCTCTCTTGTTGCCGATTCCACTGGTCTATCACTGTATTTGCTTTGAACCTACTCCCCTACTAGTAGGGCCCCCTTGTGACCTACATGGCCTATCTGTTCTGCCGGCTTGTCCTCATTGTTCAAGGAATTTTAAATACATATTTACTTAAATAAAATTGTCTGAATGTTTATTTTCCAAAACCCAGGAAATTTATTGTGTGCATCAAGTTTTTTCCACAAATGTTATCATTACCGCTGCTACTTTATTTTGCTTCTCGGTCCCATGCAAGTATTATAGATATGTATTTGTATTTAATAGCTCACCCTAGGGTAAGCAGCTTAGTGATGCGCCTTATACGGTAAAGGAAATCTCGCCATCCCGTTCCTTAGCGCTTAGGTAGATACAGCCATGTGTAAGTTATCACAGTGACTGCAGGGGAGGACATGTTAGTGCTAAGGAGCATTCTTTAGTGACAGATGTAAAGCACCAGCAATAACAAACATCCTCTCTTATGTCTTTAGCACATAACACTGAACTGCTATATCAGTGTTATAGATTATGTGTTGAATATAAAAAATGTCATGTGCTAAAGGTTCAAATCAGCAGACATGACACATGATCTTTAAATACACTTGGAATTAGGAGGCTTCCTTTATTAGTTCATTGCCTTTGTTCTCTTATTTTCTTTCTTTGAATAATTAGAAACATGCTTTCCCGATTCTGATCAGACTTATTTCAACATTTACCGCATTACTGGACAGATTGTAATTTGATTTGGTTCCTTACATGCATTTTACCATCTGTTTCCATTTGAAAGAAAACTGTAACACAAAACATGCCTCACCCGAAAGTTCAAATACTTTAAAATGTGTCCTAAAGCCTGTAGACTTTTTTTTTTCTTTTGTTGAATAGTTTGACAACAGCGTGTGGATAATTTTCACTTATTTTAAAGACTTAAACACTATACCAGTTATTGGAGAGTGTGTCAAAGCATATGGAGGACACTTAAATTTGATTGTTCTTATCAGTGTTTCTTATGTACTGGCTGATTATCTTTATGAATATCTCCTTTTTTCTTGCATGAATAAAACAGGTATTAAAGAATGCATTTTGCACTGGTTTCTTCTAAATGATGATCCATTCTAGATGTAATGACCTGTCAGTTGATCGTTAAGAGTTTTGTGTGTGGTCTGTTTTCACATTCAACCTAATCTTGCAAGTCACAGGCACTTTTTTCCTTCTCTGAACCACGTATCAGCCATTTTTTGCTCGACATTTTGGTTTCTTTAAAGCGCGCTCTTGTTTCTCTTGGCTGATGCTCATTCGTGCATCTGGCTCGTTCCGCGGAGGACCGAAGTGTGGTCACGCTTTGGTCATGCTGTGGTTTTGCTGTGGTTAAGGGATGTGGTGATAAGTACACCTCATGCTGTGGCTTTTCTGCCTCATTTCTTGGCTCTGTATTTCCAAGACTGTGCTCTAGTTTTACTCAGTATGTTATTTTAAAATACCCTGATGTTGTTTATAAAAATTACACTCTAGCACAGTATATATTAAAACAATGTTTGTATACCTATTACAGTGAAATAGGAACTTCTTGACAAGCTAATCAGATAATTGAAGTAGTTTGAACGTTTCACCTTGATGTACTTTTTCAACATTTGTTATTCATCGTTAGACCACTTGAAGCTGCAATTTATTCTGCCATTAGTGGAAATAACATGCAACTAATTTGTCAGTCCTGAAGGACAGCAGCTAGCCACCACATCAGTGAACACATATCCATACCAGTCATTTTAAATTGTAAACAGCTGCAACGCGCAATGTTAATAACACATTTTGGAAGAGGGACTTCAAGTTTTATGGTTTTCGACAGATGTTACCCTTTCCATTGAGAATTTTTTTAAATTTGTTGCTGAATTTTAATATTTTTAAGTCAGATGTCATTTATTTTAACGATACTTATCACTGCCACCGCCGTCAGTGGGTCAGTCCCCTTCTCCAGACTTTATTAAACTGTAGTTTTGGAGCTACATAATACCAGCCTGCTGTCATTTATCTTTGTCCTCATCTTACCTTCTTCTCTGCATAAATGTGCTTTTTATTTGCACATTTAGACGCAACATCCAGCAATAATCAGAACATGAGTAAGCTGTTGTTGGCTAATTTCTATGTGCAGTCGCTGGAAGGAATATTAAATTTCACTGCAACATAAAAATAACACAAACACCACAAAGCCTTGAGCGGGCTAACCTCACATTCTTCACATCTCCGTTTGATTTCTTGTCATGAACATATGCTGAAAGCAGAAAAAAATACAGTAACTACTTAACACCTACACGTAATAGTCTGTAGCTGTTTTCACACTGCAGCGCTGTGGCCGAGGAGCACATGAGAAGAAACATCTAAGGTAGTTGGACTAGGCACGATTTTTAACATGCTCGCTCCCTAGAGCAACGTTTGTGTGATGCCTGAGTGTGTTGTTTTCCAGTGGTATGAGACTAGCACAGGTACAGTAGTAATTCTTTTCTTGCTTTCTGGCTGCTCTATCCAGGCAGCACCCTGGAGAAAAGACAACTTTGGATAGTCCCACTTCCCCCTACATTTTTTTTTAGTTAATAGTACAAGTTGTCCCAGGGCAAAGCTTGTAGTCCTGTATTTGTTTCTGGTCACCCTCGTTTGCATTTATGAGCACATGGCAACATAAGCAAGACACAAAAAAGTGGATTACAGTTGTTAAAAAGCAAAACAAATTGTAATAATTTAGGTACAACAGTGTTTTGAAGTAATTGCTAATGTTGCTAATGTCATGATGTTTAGTAGTTATGTAGAACCCATATGATATATTGCTCTGGCTACATATGAGTCAGTATAATCAGTCACAGATTTATTGCTATAGATGTGTATTGCATTCATTTTTGCAAGAACGTCATTCTAAAACCGATGCTGGAGTAATTTAATGGTAGCGTCAGCAAACAGTTTGTTTATCAGAGCAGCTTCGGCACTATGTTTACACGTTTGTCAGCCCTATCTGCAGCACACTGAGCAGAGTTAGCATCACAGTGAAGACAATGTTGCTTCAGAGTCAAGTGATGTTTTCACGTTTGATCTTTTTTTCTGGTAATTTTTTACTGGGTTTTGATTTTAGTAAAACATCTAGTTTCCTAGCACCACAAACTTCTTTCATCATCATTTGCAGACACTGTTGTTTACGTTCACTCAGTCCTACTCACTGCAGACTATCTTTCGAGTGCAGTCCAACTGAATCGACTTCAGCACATTAGTGTCATGTAGAAGTGTAATCCGGCAGTGGTACAACATTTCATGGAAGTATACAGAGTAATTGTGTATTTTAGTGTAAACCAAAGTGTATGACACATGGAAAACCATGATGCCATTAGAGCTACACTAGAAGCATGGCTGTAAATAGGTGAATGTGTAAATATGTGCTGGAATTCAACATTTATTTATTAGCCAAACTCATACAGCAATTCGGTACTTATCATCTGGAAGACCCATTCTACCTTTTTATTTATTCTCCATATAGTGTAAATCCTGATTAGGCATTTCTGCTTATTCAGTAAACCGACTCTGGTGATCTCTGCTTTGAGTTTGGAGGAATGTATTTGTATTTCTATTAATTGTTTGTTGTTTTTTGTATGAGGAGGCGGTTCTGCTGTATTACTGAGAGAGAGAGAGAGAGAGAGAGAGAGAGAGAGAGAGAGAATCTGCTTTATACATCACAATCTCTATAGCTATTTTATCCTACTATATTAACATTTAAAAGTAAAACTTCAGACATATTTTGATATCGGTTGACCTTTCGGGAGCTTACTTCTTGAAAACTGTTTTTTTAAGATATGTTTTTCATCTTTTTATAGCATCATTTACGCAGAATGGCTTTTTTGCATTGCAGAGTTTCTTTTTCGGCAGATTTTTCCACACAGTTAAAGTAATGAGCTGTTAAATCTGTGAATAATAACATAGGAATTAAATGACTATCATTCCCTGCTCAAGATTCTTTTAGCATTTCCCTGAAGTGAAAGTTGCATGCTTCCACAGAAATATCTGTGTTTGAAGGGGATTCGTAATAACTGGCCTCTGTCCATTAGAATGGTTTGAGTTAGAAACACATGGAGGTGTAATCAGGTTTACTGTAACAGGCCGTAGATAGCCATGCTCGCAATAATTTCCTGAAGTGTCACTTTTACTAGCTCATATAAATGAAATGTTTCTCAGCTCAGAATGTGGCAAAAACACAGCTCGATTTCATCGTATTGTGTTTTGAATTATTTAAACATTTTTAAGATGTGATCACAGTTCAGTTTAATTTGTCTGAGAGAAAGACACCGCTTTGGAAATGCTACAGAGAGAGTAAAGAGCTTGGGCTGACTCCGTTACAGCCAGCTGGTGGCTGAGCTGAGCTTAGCGTTTTGTTGCGTGAGTCTTGTTAAAAAAAAAAAGATGTTGGATTATTTTGCAGATGCCAGCACAGCAGGATGACTGTACATAGTCGCTATAACCGTTGACAGCAGATAGATCTACAGAGAGAAGTCCTTATTTCAAGTGAACCTTTACAGCCAAACAAAAAGTAGCCAATGAACAGCTGTATTTTATTCCTAGTATGGCTGCACGACAGGCAGAGCACTTGTTTATTGTTTGTTAATTCAGGATGTTATGCAGTTACTATAAGAGACTCTTACAGAGGAGAAGAAAACAGGTTGATATCTGATCTGACAGGAAAACACTGTATTGTTTTAAGGTTGTTCTACATTTTAAGAAACGTGCGTATTTGCTTTATAGCAGACAGTGAGATAAGAAGATCAGTACTACTCTAACAGATGCACTAAATGAAGCTGGAGCCAGGAGACCGCTAGCTTACTCAGTTCAAAATCTGTTTGGAAATAGGGGAAAACAGCCTGGCTGTGTGTGACTGGGGGCTTTTTCCCTCTTGTTTTTGTGCTAATTAAACATGCCAAACAAGTTTTTTTTTACATTTCCAGTCAGTGAAAACTAAGCGGCTGCTGGCTGTAGCTTCATATTCGTACAGACTTCAAAGATGTATCAGTCTTCATTTACTTCGCACATAGATAAATAAGTGCACTTGTCAAAATGTTGAAAGTTTCCTCTAACCACAATGATACACTTTCATGTAATTAAAAGCAACATATGCTATTGCTTCACAGAGCTCTGGAAGCAGATTTTCGCATTTTCCTTCATTTCTTAAGCCTCTCTGTTACCAGCGTGTCACAAGAGAGCATATGAAAACAGAAAGGCAAAAATTAAGCTGTTTGAAATAAGTGCCATGAAATTGAGCAATACATTTATGCAAATCCAATCCAGAGAGACCGTAGCTTTGTACCAGATCTGTGTAACTGTCACAGGTTGTGAGGAATGAGTTCAAACAGTCATTGCCAATAAGTTATGTTAACATACCATGCTAGTGATCAAATGAAGCATCATTTTTTATTTGAGCAGATATGCAGAATGTGCAAATACACCCAGTGGACACTTAATTCGTTACACCTTTCTAGTACTGGGTTGAATTGGCTGGTGAGTCTAATCTAAACAGTTTTTATTTTCCAGGTTGAATTGATGTTAAGACCTGCCCTTACTTATCCATCAAGTTTCATCCTTCACAATCTCTGTATGTGGCTTGCTCCCTTCTTTTCTGTAACCACACATGCGTTAGGATTTAGCTTCCCATAAAACAACTGAAATTACTATTTCTGAGTCTTCGACATGCTTTAGTTTTTAATACCATACCCTTTCAAGCTCTGGATTAGGCCGTTCCCAGTAAGCGCAGGACACTGCACTCAAGCTTACTTAATGCAGTGTTTTTATATGACATCATGCAATTTGCAGTCAAGATCCAAACATATATATGCTTATGCATATATATGCTTGTATAATATGTAACACAGCTTTTTTGTGACATTTAAGCTCATATTTAGAGTTTTGCAGATTCCAGAGGGTTGATTGTGTGCCACATTGTTGTGAAAAAGATTTTAGCCAAAACACTTGCATAATTTGACAAAAAGTCAAGGCTGAGTGTCTGGAAGTTTGTTCGGATGCTCTTTTGCATTGCCCTAATACCTTCTTTTCCAGGTGAAGCCTTGAACCCCAATTGTTAGGGAAATTTTAAGGTGAACTCTTTGGTTAGGCTATAGGTGTATCAGCAGAAAACAGTGCCGTGACCAATAATTTTCTGCACATCTGTCACCCTAGTATAGTCCAGACATGGTTAATTTATTTTTCTTGTAGCCTTGAACAGCTGCGTTGTTCTTGGATGCCACAGTCTATGCAACTTAGACTACACAGTGGGTTTAGAGGTTATCATGCTCCAACTGCTGTTGGTAATCACCTCCTTCTACCAGACATATATCAGATAGTGGAAAAACATATTTTCCAAGCTCAGTTACCTTTTATGGTGTTTCCAAACAGTTGTCTTTAATTACATTATAATAAGTGATAATAATTGGAGATTGCGGAGCTGAAGTAAGAGCAACAGACAGAAAGAAAGAATGTTAAGATCCCCTGCTCGCTGCTACAGAGAAAATTATGGTCTGCAACCATCTGATTATTTCATTCTGAGTGTATTATTTTTAGCAGAAAGAATGACCTTTCCAAGAGTCTTTTGTTTTCTCAGTGGGAGGTTTGGAAAACACAAAGGTATCCAGGCATTTGGAAGATGCACTCCGTAGTTTGTTTTTTATGTGTTCCTGTGAAATCATTTTCATCAGGGAGAATTTTTTTTCCCCCTTTTTTTGGATACAGCACTGGCAGACAGAACTGTCTCTCTTAATGTTCTTTAGTTTTGTCTGGCTGTAACGTGTTGGCTAAACTTTATCCACTGTTTGTCTTGACAACTATTGCATGTTTGCAGAAATAAGACACATTTTGACATTCCAGAGTTTTATTTCTGAATGACATAATCTAAATGAAGCTCAGAAACACAAGTCCAAACCAGGAGGCCTTACAAGCTGCAGTGCACCTTTGGTCATTCGTTTATATTGCACCATGGTGTCCCTGAAGCTGCAGAGAGAGCCTTATGTCTTTATCTGTGTGCCTGTGTCTACATGACTGAGTTTGTCTGCATTTGTAACACTACTCTGTGATGACTACATGAAGGGTTCAGGCCTTAGTTGACCTGAGGTTTCACTTCATTTTGAGTCAATATCTGGTATTACTGTTGTTGTTTTTTTCTTTGTTTCTTCATCAGTAAGAGGGAATTTTTTTTTAATATTTTGAAAGGAGTGGCTGTTTTAGTTAAAAGGTTTGGAGAAAGCTAGATACACAGTGATTCCAGAGGATACAAGACATAATAAAATGCTCCAAACTTTATCCAAATATCCCTAAAATATAGAAATATGGAAAATTTCCACAGGAGTTTTTCAGGACCTACATATATGCCATCTCTCTTTCTTCTTTCTTCTTCTTTCTTCTGTGAAACTTAAATGAAAAACACACTGAATCATGATATAACATCCAGGAAGTATCTGGAGCACACAAGGGCCCAAACGGCTGCTAAGCTAAACCTTTGCCATAAAAATGAAGCTCGAGTGTAAAGGTCAAACATCTGAGCACACACATTGAATGTTCCTGGCTTAAAAAGGACTTTATCCCCTTCTTCTCTCAGTTTCCTCCCTCAAAGGACAGATATTTATACTAAGAGTTTGCTCATAAATGCACATAACAAAGCTCAAGTACTACCAGCTTGATCCAAAGAAATGTGACTCATTACTGCTCCAATTCTGACCCACGCACATTTCTTAGAGTTTACCTCAGTAACATTAATATTCACAAAAGATGTCATTCATAACATTCATGTCACTACCTCTGACTGCTAATTTGTGAGAATTATTACTCTTGTCATGTCACAATCATTCACTCAAGTCTGGTTTTCCTCAAGTTAAGGGTTAAACACTTTAATATCTGTGAGTACCACTTGGACAAGTTCATCAGTTTGATGTCTCTGCAGAACACTTCAACAACAACCCCTACACTTGCTGTTAAATTAGTGCTCACTGGAAACTTTTTATTATAGCTTATTTTTAAAGCATCTGATAGCTGAGTGAGGGAGTGATGATATGGGTTAGAGCTTGGAAATTCTACTTAACAGCAGAGGATCCTGCTGTTTAAAGGTGAGAGTGAGCTGTTAATGAACAGCACAGAATACTAAGCATGTAATATGTCTGCAGAACAGTTGCTTTGTGAACATTTAACAGGTCTATGTTTGGGATCTGGATTAGAAACTGGCAGCTGCAGGGGAATATTTCTGAAAGAATTGAAAGAGGAAGCTCTTGCGGTCCAAACATGAGACTGAAAGACTGAAAAAGAATTTGGGCAGAGGTACTGTTGATGAGGAAATATCTGATTTAACAGATGGTTTTGTGCAGCCACGCAAAGTCCTGTGTTGCAGGTTTTCCACAACAATCAGTTGACTAAAGCTCACACCAGATCCATTTCAGTGTAAACAGGAGGTCCTGTTGTATTTACACTAGCATCTCACGACACATAGCATGTTCATGCAGACTGTGAGGCGAATAGACAATACTGATGGCAGTGATGTGGTGCAATGAAACAAATAGAAAGTGAAGAGAATTCGAAGAAACTAGAAATTGAAGGGACTGTGCCAAAGTGCCAAACAGTGAAGTTTAAGCAGAAAAAGTGAAACAATGTTTGCAATCCAGAGAGAATAAATAGTCGAAAGGTTCAGTTAGCATGGCAAATTATCAGAGGCCTTTGAGACTGATCTTCAGATATGGACTCAGCGGTCTGGGGAAAGTTATTGTCAGAATAAGCAACATATTAGCAATTCTTTGGCAGCCACTCACTTTCACTCCATTTAATTTTCCTCTTTAGTTGTCAGGGACCATATACAAAAACCATTAACCTCCTAAGGAAAACAATGCATTGTACCAGATTTAACTGCTATCTAATTTCCATCCTCAGTCCCTGGGCAGGTCAAATAACAAATAGAAATACATGAAAACACATTATCAATGAACAAATTATACTAACCTATGTAGTTTACAGTTCAGTGTTCAAACACTCCAGTTAATATTATTTCAAAACTGCACACACACACTGTTCAAATCCCATATATTTATTACCTTCCCGCATGTCAAATTACACATGTAAATAATATATGCATATTCAACTGGTTAATGTGTGAAAGATCTGAAAAGAGCGGAAATGTAAACAATCAATAATTTCCGTTTTGTTTTGAGTTTTATGTTGAGTTGAGACCTGAAATTATGCCTTTTTTCAGATAATCTGAGTTTCTAATGTAGAAGTTGTGGATCGGTGTTTTATCACCAAATGTTTTCAAAGTACAGACAGTCTCTGGAAGGTCAGGGTGTAAGGTAACCTTACTCACAATCAGACTCACAAACCATATCCACAGTCATAATATTTTTATTCTACTCTGAGTCTTTGCCTAAAAATCTAAACTAATTAGGAAGAAGTTCATAGTACAAACCATAGCTGCATCAGAAGTACCACATATGGGGTAGATGATGAAATTAGTCTGGTTGTGCATGGTTTCATGCATTTGTATATTAATGATATGTTTCTGTTTGCATGTTCTTTTGTTTTTATGATTGTAGCCATCCTTTTATTTATTTATGAGTAATTTATATAAGCTCCAATCTTAAAAATGTCATCAGTGTCTTCAGGTTGTTTGTTTTGTCTCTTCAAGTCACCAAGACTTTAATTAATATAAACACAAATCCAAGAAAAACAGAAAATCCTGGTAGTCATTATATGGTCATAATGGTTGTTTTGTTTATGTCCCACTCTTTTTAGCACAATCAGGCTAATCTGAGTACAGAAGCTGTGTCCTCTTCACTTTGAGAAACATCTTCTCTTGTGAGGAATGCAGAATTACTGGGAGCAATGTTAGACAAATAAGCCTCCATGGAGCAGAGTGCATGTGTTGTCTCACAGCTTGTGTGTTTGTGTGTGAGTGTGTTACCCTTCAGTTTGATATTTTTCCTTTTTGAAGGATGTTTGGACAATCATGCACATGTTGCACACGATGAAGACGATGTCCTCTTCATTTTTTTTGAACTTCTTGCTGTGTCCAAATGCTGTAGATGCTTTTGTGGTGTGCTATGGTGAATTAGTGTGTCACAAGGCACTGCCAGGCCAAGCTGGGTGCACTGTGTTGGTTCAGGGAAGGGCTTCTGTTTATAAGGTAATTAGAGTGCTTATGGTTCACCTCGGGTAACTGAGGTCAGACTAGTTTATGTCTAGATTTCAGGGGGCCCCTGTAAAACGATATGCATTACTAGCACATTTAAATAACCTTTAGGTGAAAAAAAGGCACAGGTGACAAAACAAACAGTGTGTGTTGTCTTGATCACTCTGAACAAGTGCAAGTTTTCACAGTCTAGCATGTCTGAAATCAAATGTCAGTCACAACATGTGGGCATTGTGTGTGTGCAGGCATGTGACTCCCTGATATTCTTGTAGAAAAGTGCCATGAATGCACATGGGAAATTTTTCTCCCTTGTTCTTTCCCTCATGAATATGAAGGAAATCTACACGTGTTTCAAATTTGTTTGCCAATTTGCATGAAGCACATGAGCGAACGGCAGGCTTGCAGGGGAGAGAGCTGTCGTTACAAAAAGTGCCAAGGCGCCATGTGTCAAAACTCGGCAGGGTTTTGTTTTGTGTGCTGAATCATAAAGTGCTTCATGGTTAATTGGCCGTGCACAAACTCCTTAATAGAGCAAAGAAGCATTCATGTCGTGATCCCTGACTCTCCCCAAGTGTTGAGCGTGATGAGGATATGAGCATTTTCTGCTGTTAAACCATGTTAGAGGAGCAGAGGTGAACTGCTAAATAGCTTTTGGTGAATCAGTGCCAGATTTTGATTCAAACAGTTGTTTTAGTATAGAAAAAAAAATGACACCAGCTGGCTGGAGTTGTCTTCCTACATTTATAACAGTTAACGTATCCGTCATTGCACTTAATCCCAACACTCAGCGCTTCAGTGCTACACTTGTGTGTAGACTACAAACACTAGCTACAACCCTAACCACTACACAATGTAGGAATTTGACAGAAATGGACAGTAATATCAAAGCAGTGCATTAGTTTTTGAGCACGTACTTCACTATATGGTGAATTGTTATTTGACTATGCTATTTGTTTTCATGTATTATCCATTTATCTCCGAGGACTTCCATTAAGGAGTTGTGGCAGATTTTTCACACTCAGGAAATAAATCATGTGGATAGTTTGAGGGTATTTTATTGCCTTAGTGCACCAACCTTAAACCCAAGCATCCATCATCCCGTGTCTTTACAAAGCATGTTGTTTTAACTTTTAGACAGGTCATGTCTTTACCATCTCCCTTTATCTCTTAGTTTTTGTGTCCATACGTGTCAAAATACAACAGTTTAACCACGTGGTGTCATAAGAAATCAGTCATTTACATTTAGCCAGTTTGTAAAAATGGAAAATATCAGATAATACTTAGTTGTGTTTAAAATGTGCTTTTATCAGCAAGGAAACCAAATACCAGTGCAATTACACTTGTTTATTTAATGATATAATGAGAGACAGTACGGCGAGTTATAAAATTGTAGAGATAATGAGCATTTCCCTGGATGCTAATTTAATAAAACAAAAGATGCAGTTCAGTAAAAATGAACTTGAACACAGCTTGGGATCCAGTTTCCATGGGATGCTGTTGCCTCTTTCGTGATCCTTTGGAGACGGACATAGATGTTTGTTTTCTCATGATTGTTCAGCTAACCCTGGTTATTTTGCTAAGCTGGTTATTTGCTATAAGTGCCTTCTGTCCTCAGGGGGATGTTATTACGACATGCGATATTGGGTCATGCAGGAAGCCATCCTCAGATCTACTCTCTCGGGGTGTCCAAGTCCAAGCCTCTCCCAACATACAGTATGCTGAGATGTAACAAATGAGAAACATAAATTGAAAGACAGATGTGCACAGATATTTATCTTTATATGTTTTCTGTACAATAATTTAATACCTGCTTTACAAACTGATTTACAGTGCAAATATTACAAGCAAAGATCATGTTACTAAGAGTAGCAGCTCTTGAAGTTGTACAGTGCAGGTTCATTTTAACTGTATGCTTGCAATAACGATTGAGATTAAAGTAACTAAGTAATAAGTAATAAAAACTATTTTTAACCATCCGAGTGAACCATGGTATTGTGCTAGCATTTTTTAACTGACACAGAGTATAATTTAAGGTACAAGTAGTGACATTTGACAGTATCAAAGCTGATTTGTGCCTCGTTTAAGGACCTCAAAAACTGTAACTTCCTGCTTGTGTTTTCTTGAATTCTCCTTGTCTGATGTCAGTAGAAATTGCTTGAATTAAAGACTATGTTAAAGAAATTCACAAGAAGGACAAAAAAAGTCTTCCATGACTAAAGATTTGAATCAAATATTTTAGCCTAAACAAGCAAAACTACTAATTTCAGAGATTGGTCACATTTATCACAAACACACACTTTAAATTTAATCTTAA
>VVHJ01052312.1:0-11224 GCA_015107715.1 Tylochromis polylepis
GCCAGACTTCATCGAGTGGAAATAAGCAGTGGATGCGTTTGGAAACGGGTGAGGGAGGTGAGTGTGTGTCTGTGTCAGTGTATGTGTGTGTGTGTGCATGTGTGCGTATCCCGTGTACAACATGAGGGAGAGTGACCCTTCACCCGGTTTTGAAAGTCAACAATCCTCCAGCCGACGCAGGTGTCCTTGAGGGATAGGACCAGAGAGTCAAAACAGTCCTGTTATCATGGAAGAATTTGTTGTTCCGTTAGCCACATGAGTAAGGAGATGGTTGTTTGGGTTAGGTCGAACAACTGCATCCAATTTTACAGTTGGTCTAATGTCCATCACTGGTCACCAGGTCTATCAATTACCCGTTGCAGAGCCGTGAGCTTCTCCAAGATCTTATCCATATTGCGTTCAATAAACACAGTCTGAGTACTCACGGCTTGCCCATCGTCAATCATGTCGGCCAGCCTCGTGGAGTTTTTGAACAGCTGTAACCGCTTCCTTTGTTCTTTGATAAGCCAGGTCCGAGCCAGCTCCGATCAGCCAGAACTCTGTTATCATGGTTCCAAATTGGTAGATGTCGTTCAGTGTCCTCCATCGAGAGTGTCGCCAGGCACACGACGCAACCGGCCATCGAGTATCCAGCAGCAAACTTCTCTGCAGGACAATTGGGCTCTCCCAAGCCCAGGCTTCTCCTCAAGAATAGGGTGTCAATTTCGTGAAGGGACCAGTTGATCAAATCCATAATTCTTTAGATTTTAGAGAACAAGACTGAGAGACTCTCTGAGGGTTAAAGATGCTTGATTGGAGTGAGATCTGGGGAATTTAGAGGTCAAGTGAACACCTCAGACTCATCGTTGTGCTTCTCAAATTTTTGTGAACCATTTTTCCTTTTTGGCAGGGTGTATTATCCTGCTGAGGGTGTACATGTTCTGCAAAAATGCTTAGGTAGGTAATATGTGTCAAAAGTAACATCCACATGGATGGCAGGACCCAAGGTTTCTCAGCAGAACATTGCCAAAAGCATCACAGTGCCTCACTTCTCATAGTGCATCCTGGTGCCAAGTGTTCCCAAGCAAGCAACGTACACGCAATGCACACGCATATAAAAGAAGGCGTGATTTATCACACTGGGCCACCTTCTTCCATTGCTTTATGGTCCAGTTCTGATGCTCATGTGCCCATTGTTGGTGGACAGGGGTTAGCATGACCACCCTGACTGGTCTGCAGGAATGACAACAAACTGTGATGCACTATGTGTTCTAACACCTTTTTATCAGAACCATAATTAACTTTTTCAGCAATTTGAGCAACAGTAGCTCATCTTTTGGACCTTGTTGCTGGTTCACCACTGTTCCTTCCTTGGTTCACTTTTGATAGAATCAGGGTTATTCACTCCACCTGTCAGTGCTCATAAAGTTACGGCAGATCGGTGTATAGATACACACATATAAAATGCATGATCTAACATAACATCTGCTTTTCTAAACCTAGCTTTGTATTCTTGTTGGTTTGGGATAGAAATGGAAGGTTTATACAGGTTCCTCTTTACTATGAAGGACTGAATTTGTCCCCTGACATGTTTGGATTAACTCCTGTGACCTTGAATTGCTGACTCTGTCTCAGAAACACCAGAGTGTATTACTGTGCACATCATTAGCAAAATAATTATAATTAATTAGCACTGAATCCAATTTCAAATAGCTCAAGAGGAAAAAAAATACTCATTTATGAAAAAGGGAGAAAGTGAGACTGTGAAAAGCTTGCACTCTGGCACAATCACAATCCTCCGTTGGATTTGCAGTCAAAGCCTTAATGGCATGCACTTGAACACAGCACTGTATGTGATTATGCTTCCTGCCTACAGTGTTTGGTAAATGTGATGATTATGGTTTCTTGAGTGAACCAGCTTCCTCACAGCTGTACGTGTGTAGCGTGTGCATGCTCGCTGATACTTACAGTGCACACACATGTTATGAAATGTTGATTTTACTTGGGGGTTGTCTCTCAAGTCTTGGCATCCCCAGATAATTTGACAAGCATATCATAAATTAAGTTGTCCATCTCATTTCAGTGAGATGGACAACTCATTGAAATGAGTACACAAAGTATGTGCATTTATGTTCTGACATTCTAATTCTAATTCTCCTTCTGCCTAAAAACACCCTCACTGACTCTCTGCCAACGAAGACAAATGCATAAACACAGCAAGGATATGCAGACAGGACTGAAATTAATGCTGTTCACCGTACCATCCAAAAGACAGTGGGCATATTCACCTCATGAACGCCTGTTTAGGCTCTGCTTGGTGATGCAGAGAGAAATTATTGCCGTCTGGGCTGGAAGCTGATTAACTGCAGCCAGAGCTCACCGAATATGGTGCAGCCATTAAACAATGGAGTAACTACTGATCCTGGCAGTAGATACAGCATAAGAGATTGCGCGTACAGCAGAGACAGGGAGAGGTGGTCGAGGACAATGCAGATACTTAAAGCTGTGTCACCACCTGAGGAAAGCTGATGACTTTAAGGCACGCAGGCGAGTCATGAGAGCAGCTCTTTGATCACTCAGTTTATGCGTCACCAGAGCCTTGTGTGTGCTATCCATGCAGATAATTATTAATCTCATATGAGAATTTGATTCAAAAGTGAATTTAGGATTAACTTCTCAAGGAAATAGTCACAGAAAGTTCTACAGATACCTGTGCATGACCAACAACTGTACACACTGAATATAAGACACTTTATTTTGACACTTCCTTCTCTTCACCCTTGGTGACAAGGCAAAAGAAAACCCCGGAGACAATGCCATTACATTCAGCCAGCAGTGAGGAAAGAGCACATGTTTACAACACATCCACACCCAATTTGAATCCCTATTTGCCGTACACACGATTGTGATTGGCACTGATCAGACTGTTCTCATCTCATTCTTCCTCCACCGTTGCGCTTATTAGCCCTCCAACAACCCAGCATGCATTTCAGATGTGATAAGGCAGTTTGAGCAAGCTCTGCCACCCTGTAGTGTGGGCTGACTGGTGCGTCCCTGGATAGCAACTGAAAATAGCCCAGATATATAGGCAGGGGGCTGTGAAGATGGAGGAAGTAGCGCTCCACCCCCGCCCCCCAGTCTCTCTTTAATTTGTTTTGTCTCTTTTCTTTCTCTTTCCTTGTTTGTTCATTTTCAGTGTGATTCTCCCTCACTACCTGACTCTGTCGTCTCACTCTTCACTGCTCTCTCTCTCGATCGCTATCTCATGTTTGTCTTCAGTTCTGAAGCTTGAAGCTTGTGTCCCTTGTGTAACATCGTCACTATCTTTATCACTCACTTGCTCTCCTATACTCACTCCTTCAATCTATATTCCCAGCTCTTCCTCCTCTTCTCCCCCCTCCGCTCCCCTGTTTTCTTGATTGCTAAATCAATGCTTAAAGTGCGCGAGCAGGGTGTCTCTGGCACAGCATCTGAGCACGGATACCCACTGCCTCCTCTTCCAAGAAATTTGTGTGTGTATGCCTTTTTCCCTCTCTCTTTCCACACACGAACACACATCCTTCCATCTGTCCCATCTCAACCTGTGCTGAAGCACAACCACCAGGCAAGCTAACTAACGAGAGCCTTCCACAGCCATCTGTCGCATTCCTTGCTGCATTCTCCTCCTTCAGCTCCTCTTTTTGCTTCATTCCTCCATCTCTCCATGCCTCCCCACACCGGCATCCCTCATCATGCAGAGTTAAACTGCCTTTCTTGCAGCCTTAAGTTTTGTTTGGCGGCGGTTGGTGTGTCAGAATAGCAGTTTTGATTTTTGGTCAAAAGATGAAAACCCAATATGTTCATGTGTTAATCACAATATTGCTTTGGCTTCATGCACAGACACCCTGTCATCACACAGGTCTAAAGGCTCCCTTGTATAAGGATAAACGCTCTGTCTGTTTGTGTATGAGCAATAAATGCAATAAATGTCGGCGCACATGCATCAACAAGTCCGTGTCAGTAGCTAGCCATCACTGCGAGACAGTTTGACACTTACGATGACCAATCTTCCTCACCCACCCAGAGCCATAGTGACAAATAGAAATGGCTTCTCATTTCAAGCTGTGCTGCTTTAGCATGTGACTAAAATCAAAGAAAATGCAGTTACTACTTCCCCTTAATGGAAGAGAGACACCTCAAGTTGAATTTGATAGACAGGCAGACAAACAGATAGGTGTCATAAAAATATACTTTGTTGATTGTCACAATATAGTTTGGACTTTTAACAACTCATTATTAAATTGATTTCATTTAAAACTGTGAAATACTTTCTGGTTCCAGCTTTTAAAATGTGAGAAATTGTTTGTTAGACAGAGTAAGGACTTGTTAATATTGTTGTAACTCTATTATTCTGGAGGAGCTGCGTTTTATTCTAAAGTGTGAACAAACAATTTATCAGTAAAAAAGCGATTTGATTTGATTAAAGTTGACGCGAAAGGTTCTTTATAACTTAATTGGCTGGATATTGATTAATGAGTCACACTAACTGTGTCATACGGACATTAAAATGCATGTAACTGGCAGGTGTTGCCAACTAAAACATTAAATACACGATGAGGCATGGATTCCCATCTGTCTACCTCGGTAATCAATGGGAACTAAATTTTGCCAGGTCACCACAGCTCTAGCTCATTCTCAGTGCTCATGGTCCCACTGTTTGTCTGCCAAGCAGACAAGCCTGACCATGCCAACACGCTGCGGCACATTTCATTGCATTAACCCAAACATAGGTTGTGCTGTGTTTTGAGTCTGAGCCGAGTAAGGTTTGGAGAATATTGTTTGAAAGTTATAAAACCGAATGCTAATGTTAGATGTTCAAACATCTCCGTCACAGTGCCATTTTTATCCTCGTTCCCCACAGAGTGCGCTATGAGTGAGAATGAGCGAAACCGTGTGGCTGTGCCAAGACTTCATAGCACTGCGGGGTTACCACCCACTGCCAGACGCATGCACAGACACATACAATAAACACTAGTCAGCACACACGATAATTTCTGAATACATGCGCAGTGGGATTAATTTGTGCTTTTTGCACACTAGCCTTAAAACAGCCTTGCACTTGTCCAGACACACAGGCGCACACATAAACACAGCTTTCACTGGAGATGAGTAAGAAAAAGGAAGTTCAGGAATTTTAAAAAAAAAAAAGGCAGAGGCCGGACTCAGCCAAGCTATTTATTTTAGTTCTTTTCTTCATTTGCCTTGTTCAGTACTGCCTCACTCCTTCCTTGCCAGTGCACCTCCTCCTTTCTCCATGCTCCTTTCATCCCTTTGATAGGCAGGCTACATTTGTGGAAATGGAGAGGATTTGGAAGCGTGTATGATTACAGGATCCAGAATATGGCAGCCAGCGGGAGGGAGAAAGAGTGCAAGGACACATGAAAGAAAAGATGAAAAGTGACCTTGTTGACCCTTGGATCTGTGGACGGAGGAAGGGCGGCAAAATAAAAGTGCGGGCACAGTCAGAGGCAGGAAGTTAATCCCCCCCAGGTGCTGTGCCAGTGTTGACAGGGGGTACCAGACCAGCCCGCTGGCACAGCAGACATCAAGCCCCCCCCCCCACGGCTCAGTGTGAAGTCCCTTTAAGAGTCTGTCTGAATGGTGAGGGGTGGGAGGGCTGCAGGTGGCAGTCGAAACACTAGGGACAAAATCTACATGCACACAAGCAGGCACAATGGACACTAATCCTGAAATATTGATGCCTATGGTAGTTGCTCATTGAGAATGGAGGCAGGGGTGTGTGGGTGTGTATCTGAGGTGTTCTGACAGATTACCCACACACCCCTGCTGCTGGCCAAGAAGGTTGCTGTCAAAAGATATTCGATCGTTGCCTATCCTCCTTTTCTCTTTGCCACCACTGTTGTTATTATGTATGCATATTAGCCATTCACATGGGATCGCTCACTCTGCTGGCCCAGGTCAGCACATACACACAAAAAGAGATGCACACCATTTTGCCACACCAGTGGAGCATGGATGCCAGGCAGAGAAAGGGAGGGAGATGTATTCATTCACTTTCTATTGTGCATGGATCGAGTGTTAGTCCAGTGAATAGGCAAGGGAGCGCTTGATAATGAGGCCAGTGTTATTACAGAGCCGCTCCAGCCCCTAACGACATCAATCCACTGGGATCAAATAAAGGCTTTTAATTGCTTTGCCTCATATTAAAATCCCTGCCGCTGTAGACAAGCTGCCCTTGGCGTGCCTGAGCATAAAGGCAAGCCGGACGATTGTCTGAAAGGCCATCATATAGCATGTGCAAAGGCTCTCCCAATACGTGGCTTTGCAATTATGTTTGCGTAGCCCAGGCATATTCATTAGCAGCGGCCATCATTTTTAACTTAATATTTGACAATGGTGTTGAATATTTATGATGTAATAAGAGCACAGGGATCATATGTTCATTATGTGCTTTGTCGCTGTCTGTTTCCAGGACCGAGTCTGTTGCGGAGAAAATGCTGACCAACTGGTTTACATTCCTCCTCTACAAGTTTCTGAAGGTAACTCTTTAGTTTTCTGTGATCACGCTCCCTGTTCTCCATCCATCCATTCATCCATCCATTGTCTTAATTCATTCATTTGAGGTTTGCAGGAGGGCTTGGAGCCCATCCTAGCTGACATGGGGTAAGAGACACACTGGACAGGTCACAAGTCCTACACAGGGCTAACACAAAGACACAAACAACCATTCACACTCATATCCACACCTGCAGCCAATTTAGAATCACCAGTTAGCCTGACGTGCCAAATAGGCAAGGCACTTCAGCAATATGCCACAAAAAGTTGAGTTGACAAGAAAAAGGAAGGGAAGACAGATAGGATAAAGCATAAATTACTGGAGCCAGAAGAAAAAGTGTTAATGACATGTACTAGTGGCACATTAATACATGTAGAGTAAAAACTGTGGTGCTGAGGTGTAGTGCTCAATCCATCAAGTCCCCCAGCAGCTGGAGCCTTTTGCAGCATAACAAAAGGGTAGTTCAGGGTCACCAAACTAAATATAAGCTTTAAAGAAGAAGAGCTGTAGTCTAATCTTAAAATAAAAAGGGTTTCTGCCTCCTGAATCCAAAATGGAAGCTGGTTCCACAGGAGAGGAGCCTGATAGCTGAAGGCTTTGCCTTCCATCCCACTTGGGAACCACAAGTAAGCCTGCAGTCTGGCGTAAAGTGCTGTATTGGGATAATATGGTACTATAAAATATGATGGTAATGATGGTACATTTAATTTGAGATTTTGAAGCTAATATGGGACAAATGTTATTTCTTTATATAGTCCGTGTTAGTACGCTTGGTGTTTTGGATCCACTGATGGCTTTTCAGGGACCTCTTAACAGTTCTGATAGTAAGGAACTATAATAGGACAGCATGGACTAGTTTTCTTAGCATATTTCTAAGAACCAGTGTTCCTAATTTTGACAATATTAAACAGCTAAACTATTGTTACTGGTTGTTTTGGTTTCCAACTTATGGATATAGGAACATAGCACAAACATGTAATCATGACCGATGTCCTTTAGTGCTGCATGTATTTTTTGAGTCTGTTAAATAAGATGTTTACCTTTAATACAGCTGGGTACAGGAATAGCACAAATAGCCTATGAGTGTGCATAAAATACAGCTTACCCACTGCATATTTTGTGTATCGTGTGGGCTTCCATTTGGAAAATGTTTTCATAATATTCAAAAGACAGCCTCTCTGCCACCGCCACCGAAGATTCATTTAACACTTGGAGGATTTTTTGTCCTTTTTTAGCTCGAAAGCATACTGACATGTTGATGCAGCACTGAGAAGGTGTACTTTTTTACTTCCCAGAACACCACTATTCACTAAAAGCAAAACCACAACTCCTCTCCACCTTTGAGTCTAGAAAATGTCACAATCATCCTGTTTCTCTCCTCCATCTCTGTAGTCATCACTTTTTTGCAGCTGGAGGAGATAAATACAAACAGTGATAAATGGCCAGTCTCTTCTTTTTGATAAACAGGAGTGTTTTGGGGAGGGAACATAGGAGGGGAGGTTTTTCTTTTCTTTTCTTTTTTTTTTTTAAACTGTTTATCCATCAAACCTTCCCCTAACTTCAGCAAAGGCTCTATATTGATAGGTGGTACAGTTTTCTTTAATTTAGGTGAAACAGGAACAATATTATCAGGGGCATGACGTTTATAAGTCTTACTCAGCAACACTTGGAAGTAAAGCGGTTATAAAAAAACACCCACAAAATTTTATCTTCTGAGACAAAATTACACTTCGCTGTCAGTGAGCTGAGCGTAGAAAAAAGGCTTTAAAATTTCTTCATTCTTTTCCAAACTCCCCCCTTTTGTCAAATCTCTTCACAGGAGTGTGCAGGCGAGCCTCTTTTCTCTCTCTTCTGTGCCATCAAGCAGCAGATGGAAAAAGGCCCCATTGACTCCATCACAGGAGAGGCACGCTACTCGCTCAGTGAAGACAAGCTCATCAGACAACAGATTGACTACAAGACGCTGGTACGGGGTTCACCTGCCCACGGGTCCAAGGGCTCACTGGGGACACTTAATATGCTTTCGGGGACAAGACGAGAGTAAAAGGGTGGTTATGGGTGGTCGGTCATGAGATGTGCAATGGGACACAAAGTTGTCGTTGTTACGCTTGACATGAAGGGGGCACAGGAGTGGCGACCTCACTTCCTGTTGAGACCCGAGCTGTCAAGCAAAAGAGCAGGGCTTTGGGATGAGGAGGAAGGAAATAGACTATGTTTGTGTATGTGTCTGCACAAGCGCACAGACGATGAAGCTCGCTCCTCATGGAACCTCTGATTTACTTTCCAGATCTGTCTGTTATCCTCACTCCACTGTGACCGTTGTTGTTTCAGGAGGGGGAACTTAGACATTGTTCGGTTTTCTTTTCTAGTCAGACCAGTTTGTATTCAGCATTCTGGGAGTACAGATTTACATACTGGTGAACTGTGAGAAAAGAAAGAAAAATTAAACCACTGGATATTTGCTTCATATTGTCTTTTACAACACCAATAGTTCTGTACCCACCCCAGTTCTTGCAGTAGAAAAATGTCTAGAAACTACCCATAGAGATAACCCTTTTAAAGGGAATTGTTCATTTTATGTAAAACATAGGCATACATGTTTGGAATGATGCTTATAGAAAAGATGAGGTGTTTGTTCTCTCACCCCTTTAACATGTATTTGTGCTCATCTTGTAATTCAGGTATTGCCACCAACACCCAAAGGCAGTACTGTAAGAGCTGATGAATATGATAATATTATTATAATTAGCTGCTTTAGTGCTCATCAGTTCAGGTAGCAAATTACTCTCGTCTCAAGCTCTGAGAAAAGAGCAGTTTCCATAGTGAATATTTTCCTTTCCTGCAGTTCTCTCACGGACCCCTTGGCAAGCGCAGAATTATTGCGTTTCCACTGAGTACCAGTCAACATTATTAACATAAAACACACAAACCTAGTTCCTGCAAAGCTGTCAACACCATTTTTTTTACCTTGCTCTAAATCAACTTGTTTTTAGTATGTATTCCGAAAGATCCTTTTTGCATCTGTAAAATAAAACCTTATGATACCATTTAACCCGCAAATCCTTACTAGACCCATCACAGTGACGGTTTTGTGCTTCTTTCAGGTGGTAAACTGCATACATCCAGAAAATGAGAAGAGTCCAGAGATCCAGGTTAAGGTGCTAAACTGTGACACCATAAGCCAGGTGAAGGAGAAGATACTGGATGCCATCTACAAGAACGTCCCACATTCACACCGCCTAAAAGCGTCTGATATGGACCTGGGTATGAATCTTTGTCTTGTTTATGTGAATAATGTGGGGGAAAAAACAGAATAATGAAATAGAAATCTGAAATAATTCTATGATTCAGAGATCTAGCTCCTTCACATTCCTGTAGATACTGTTCAGCTTGTCAAAACAGTTCTTAAAATTCAGTGTTTCAGATCAGACAGTCTTTATTATGGACTCAATGGTCCAGAAGAAAGTACAAACAAGAAAATCACTTAAAACCAGAATAAAACACAAAAAGAAAAAAAAATAATATGAAATATAGGAATCATTTATTCCTGTGCCTGGAGAAGGCTGGCTGAGCTGAGACAGACATCGATTTTTTATTTTTTATTTATTTTTATTTATTTTTTTAAATCTTCCCCACTCTACCCAGGCCTTCTTAAAAAGTTAAGTCTTCTTAGATATAGAGAAGTTGCTTTTTTTTTTAACCTCAGGAGACGACTTCCTGGCTGTGATGGCTCAGATGTCTGAGATTGGTCTCTCTCCTCCCAAAACTTCCCATCGACCGACTCACATGTCAACAAGCGGCTGAGTCAGATGATTGATCAGCTAATCAATTGAGACGCTCAGCGAGCCCTTCCTTTCCTTTTTCTTTCCTTCTTTCCTTCTGTGTGTATTTCTTTCCTTCTTTCCTAATGCAAGTAATTACTTTAATGGGCCACTGTTAGGGGAAAGAGGTGCAATTATGTACCTTCTTGGCAAGACATCCTACTCTAGTGCTCAGGGTTCTGGTACACCTTTATTGGTGTAGAGTACACATGCACACCCAACTACATGTGAGCATAATATTGTTATCCATGATTGTTGTCCTGCCAAATACCTCCAGGCTGTCTTTTCACTGTGGACTGTTTCTTTTTATGGTTTAATTTTGCCATACGGATTTTTTCAAACCCCTGTTGTTTTTTGGTAATAGCATATTTATAACCAACCTCAGCTCTCAGATGGGCTAGGAATATACCACAGGGAATCTGTCTGAGACAGCTAAGTAAAAAGATTAGTTTAGCCTTTTGACAACACTCCTGGATGAAATTGTTTTATGGCCCCATTTGGGCAAGACGTGTTGTTCTATTATTGTTTTATTACAAGAGGGAATTGGCAATTGGAGTTCTCTGGTCACTCACTCAGTGTGTGTGTGTGTGTGTGTGTGTGTGTGTGATTGCGAGCATAAGGGAGAGAATATGTAAATGTAAGCAGAAGAGAACATGTGTATAGAGCAATTTGGTTATTTTTCAGTGCTGTCTAAACATTTTGCTCCCCACTTGTGTGGTGTTCTTTTTTTCTGAGTGAAGTTCAGGGGACAATCTAGTAGTTCACACCATTTTATTATCAAACAGTTAAAGATTTGAGTTGCACAGCTGTGGACCTCTCTATGTCAGGCACTCCGCACACGGAAAAGTAAAAAACTATTTATAATTCA
>VVHJ01052313.1:2752-14414 GCA_015107715.1 Tylochromis polylepis
CACACACACACACACACACACACACACACACACACACATATGCACACACATGCATACACACCATATCGTCATGACCTAATTAAGCCTAAAGAATAGACGTTAATTGGAAAAAGAAAACTGTACCCTACAAAACAACAAAAACATCTTATCCCTTTATTGCAAACATGAACGCCTTTATGCTGTTGTTGTGTGGTTATTTGCTTTTTTTTTTCTTCTTTCAAATGCAGATATACAATGCCCCACGTACGAGCTTTTAGCTGTGCAGGAGTCGTAGTAATGGGGTGTTTGGCAGAAGAGGGGCAGATAAGGAAAGTGAAGAAGAATCTGGTGGGCCTACATGGTTAGTTGGATGTACTTAGTATAGCCTATATGTCAGGAAAAGACAGTACAGAGTATCTCTGCACATGCATCATGCATGTAAGCTAAAAACAGTATACCCTTGTGCTATAACACACACACATACACACACACTTTCTCCCTGTAATGTATTAGATGCTGAATCCTTCTGATACATTGCTGCAGGCGGAATCTTTCATCTTTCCCTCTTTCCTCATTCAGTCGACTTTGTGTGCGGAGACTTTTAAATTGTCAAGGCTGAAATTTAATTATTTAATCCCTCTTGATCGATCATTAGTTAAAACACTCGATCTACAAACCCTGCAAGCCCCCACCAGTCCCCCGCCCCCCAAACACCCACTCTTCATCACTACCCCTACAAACCACCCATTAAGATCAAGACAGCACTTTACAGATAGGGGGAGGGGAGGAACACTTTTCATTCACAAAAAACAATAAGCACATTTTCAATTCCCCACAAGCAGTTTCCATTTAATTCAAACAAACAAACAAATAAATAAATGTGTAAATAAACATTGCTGTTGTGTGGGATGAGTGTTGGGTGTAAGTGTGTGTATGTGTGTGTGTGTGTGTGTGTGTGTTGGCGATGTATTGGGGGCGTCTTTGTTGCGACTCATAGTCCAGATGGATGACTTGTACAGGGGAGTGTATTTATTTTGCGGTGAGGGGACATCAGGAGATTTGTTATTCCCTGGCGTTGCCGAGTTTTTCACATTGCTCCACATCCCAGGGACCATATTTCATCCCCACACCCGCAATCCCCAAACAGATTTATTTACAGGCTCTCTTCCTGTACATATACACCCCCCTAACACATGCATACTTACTGCTGCACACAAACACACACATACTCATGCATATATGCTACGAACACCAAATGTACTCAAGCACTGCAAACCACAAACACATCTTATCTGACATCAAATGTATGAGCACACATGATACAAACACTTTTTCTTTTTTTTTCTTTTGCTTTTTTTTTGGGGGGGGGGGGTTACAGCAGTATTCTCACTGTGAGTTTTGAATCAGGCTGTTTAACAATATTAACATTTTACCATTCTGCATAGGTCCACAGTCTCTTCATGATGGGGGTGTAATTGCTCCCATATATTCAGCAAAGTGAGGGTTCATTCTCCACCTGAGGAAGAGACAGAATAAGCAACCAGGTAAGGTGCATCTTGGGAAGAATAGTTATAAATACAAAAGAATTATTATTATTATAAATATGCCTAATAAACTAGGCCAGAAACTAGCTTAATAAATGCAGCTACTTCATAAGAGGTTCTCTAAAATAAAGTTTAACGTTGTAGCAGCCTGCTTGTGCCTCTGATTCTAATGTGGCGGCGTGGTGTTTATTATTAATTATGCCTATTAAAGTGAATCTCCACCAGCACAGCCAGACTTAAGTACCAGAGTAAAGGTTCACTGGCTTTGGAGGGAACTCCCAATGGTCAAAATCAGTGGGAATTCTGCACCTTTACAACTTTAGAGGCCAGCATCTGTGGCTACTGATTTACATCAGGAGTCTCAAAATGCAGGTAAAAACTCATACTGTAAATTAGCAGGAACTTTTTCTTTTCCATCCTTGCCTTTGGTCTTCTAAAAACAAGTAGCCATCGAGGCTGGGGGCTGACAGCTTCCCTTAAAAAGAAAAAGAGAAAATGAGACAGAGAAAAAGGGAGAAAACAATGACAGTGAAAGATTAAGAGAAATGAAGAGGTAAGGAACAAAGAGCACAAACAAAGAATATAAGGCTCAAACGAAAACCATTCCTCACCCCCCCTGCAAGAGGGAACCCAATGCTTCAGTCTCTTAATAAAGATGGTTGGGGGTGGGGTGGGGGGGGATATGGTGAAATGCCAGGCACTCTGCGTACAAATGAATAACCTGGGGATATCTGTATGTGAATGCGAGAGTGTGTCTATGTGTGCAAGTGTGTGTGTGTTTGTGTGTATGTGCCTGTGCAGGAAGGTGGAGGATGTTAGGGGTTCCTCGGCCCTGGGTCTCTCCCTATCTGTGTGAGTAATCATTCAGACTGCCAGTGTGATGGTGTAGTCCCATCTATAACCATTTCCACACAACGACATATATAAAACAAACACACATACACACACATGCACGCAAGCGCGCACGCACACAAAAAAGAACATTAGTCAGACACGAAACGGGGCAGGTGGATGGACATGGCAGCAGGCAGGGTTCATCCATTCAGTCCTGAAACAGACATGCTGTAAACACACAGGGAGAGTTTTAGGTGAAAGCAGACACTGACCCACCGTCAGCTGTGCTGACAGCTTCACCAGGCTAACAGAAGAATATTATATTATATTTTCACATACAAACTACATGCACACACAGTTTGTTTGTTTCACTGCTGAGCCAACACGTCCTGATAAGAACCTAGAAACAGCTGAGCTGATTAGGAACTATCTACATGAATCCGTTTGTACTTTAATGCAAAAATAAAAGTGCAATGCTGAGAGCCTAAATATCATCTTTTAATATCTGGTCAGCACAACAACAACAAAAAAGTTACTGTAGAGATCCTTTCCTAACATGTCTCCGCTCTAAGTGATTATGGAGAACAGCCACAGTCATTTCTTTTAACCTAATGATATATTCTGAAGTACAGCTGAATATAAGTCCAGCTCCCTTTTTGTTTCCCCAGACAATCTTTTCTTGCTGAGACTCACAGGAAGCATAGGGGAAGTTTGTCTTGTCTAATTCAGAAAACTGAAGCCTGAACTCTGTATTGCATTTTGACGGAGAGGTAGGTGTAAGATAGGAATGCCAAAATGCATATTTTACCATTCGTATCTAAAATCGAATGCATTAAGACTGGATCTCCCATCTTAGCCAGGAGAGAAACATATAATGTTTCAGTTTACATAAAGCATAATCTTATTTAGAAGCTGCTGAATATGAAAATAAAGAAAAGAAATATATGCTTTTTTAGCATCCGACTGGATAAACATGTTAGTGTGGGCTGTCTTTCTGCAAACAGTTCAGCCAGTAAATAAAACAACCATTACATTACGTGATGGAAGCAAACGTGAGTCCTTCATAAATAGTGGCTGTCCTGCGGGTTTAGAGTAGGTCGGGGTGTGGTCCAGTGGTCAGGGAAATGGCCGGATGACCTGAAGTGTGCTGAGTCATGTCCCAGGTGAGGGATAGAGCTGCCTCCACTGGGCTCCGGGACGTGCACTTAACCTGCAGTAATTACTGGAAACAACACTGAGAACATGGCAACATGGAAGTCGTGGAAGTGGCTCTAAGATTTCAAATTACTCTGAGCCTCCAGAGGAATGCTGCGGGGAGACCTAGCAGGACTGTAATGTGGATACTTGAGCTGGTTTTCTTAACATGCCTGGGCTATATCAGACAAGAGTTCATGACTGTCAAACAAAGAACAATAAGAAGCTTTTTTCAAAATGCATTTTTATGCATAAAATCTCTAAATCAAAGCCATTTTTAACATAAATTTGTGACTTCCATTAGCAGTGATCGCAACTCTATGAATAATGGCCTTGAAAACTAAACACACGAAAACAATTAACGCTGATTGGAACAGCAGCAAAAAGGAGGAGGAGATGACTGACTCAGTAAACAAAAAGTAAAACATTTGGAGACAAAGGAGAGTAGAAGAAGAAGAAGTAGGTAAAAGAAAAAAGAACAGAACGAGTGGGGAAAAAGAGGAAAAGTGGCAGAGAGACAGAAAGAGAGAGGACCCTGTGAATGAGACCCAAATGGCTGCTAAAAATCATTAATCTTGTGAGGATCTGTGTCAGCGAACGGCGGCGACACAAAGAGCACTCGGAGCAGCAAGGAGAGCAGCTCAGTGACCCGAGCCCAATTGGCTGAGAAAGGCCCACCAGGCTTTAATAGACTTTTGCTGATCCGACACTTGTTTGCTGGGAGCCACAAAGAGGCGATTGCAGGGGCTGACGGGGGCCTGCAGGCCCGGGGGCTCCCCTTCTGGTCCATGATAAATGACCCAGGGTGGGCAGGGCCAGGGCCAGGGCCAGAGGAGAGGGGTGAGAGAGCTGAGAGGTACGGAGGTCACCCGGCCAGGGAGGGTGGACAGAGATGGAGAGAAGAAGAATAAAAGGGTATAAGAAGGAGTATAAAGTATAGATGTTTGATAAGAGCAGCATCTTTCGATCCATGGAGGATGACAACATGTCTGAAGATTATTACAAACAGGGACAGTGCTGTGTAAGAACATCCTGATAGGAGTTGAGAGAGAAAAAAAGAATAGATGAATGGTTGGGTTAGAGGAGGAGTCTGTGGCACTGAGAAAAATAAAAACGCCAGTTCGGCTCTAATCCCTAAAAATGCCTGGTGTGGCGCCCACCCACCTCCAGATCAATCATGCCCACACACTCAAACATGGCCAAAACAATATGACCTAGGGTCTGCTAGCTCCTGTGTGCAGCTTTTTTCATGTGCAGATAATCAGAACAAACTAAGTCTGCTCATAAACATTTATGCTTTACACACTTGACAGGAAGATAAAGTCTTCTAAGATATTATAAAGAGACGTTTAAGGGCTATTAAAGCCCTCTCTTTTCTCTTAGCTTAATAACATGCCGGTGCTGTGTATAGTCTCCACTACATGATGCATATTTTCCAGAATATATGAAGTGGAGGTTTAATGCAAGCCAGTGATATGCTCTGACAGTTCCATATGCAGACAATTAGAAAAGGCCATAGAAGCCAGTGGATGCTCCTCAGCACTGACATGTTAAAATCAGATATTCAGGAAAAAGGCTGATTCTACACAAAAGTTTTTTTTAAAGAAACTGCTTATGTACACCTAGGAGCATATATCAATTAATTCTAAGAAAAATATTTAACTTTTTACTCAAAATTATTGTAATTATGTTTTCAGTACATATGTGGGTATCTTTAGAATAACAGTAGCCAGTTATTGGCTAAGAAAATACAGATGTAAGCTGCAGTTATGACCTGAGAATATGGTCTTTAATTATGCCCTGCCTGCACTATGATATTCGGTTCTTGTGGTGTCGCCTACATTCTGTGGTCACACAGCCACCAGTTTATGACAAAACCCAATATCATGCATACGCCTCAGCAATAAGCCAACTGGAAGGAAGCCAAACTATTGTACATAGCACTGCAATTTACATTAATGAAATGACCACAGCAAAAGGCAGATTTATTGTTCTTCTTCTTCTGGGATTAAGCCAGTACAGTGCATACTGACATTTATTTGTTGTTATATTTACTACATGTCAATCAGAGACATCTAATCTCAGAAAAGGCCTACAATTATGTCTTGGCCTCCCCATCATATTTTTATATCCTCTCTGTTGCTCTGCCATATCCAGAAAAGCAAAGCAAATAACTTCAGTTTTGAAGTTGGAGCTGTCTGCATGGGGTTATTGCCAAAAAGAGACTGCATGTCACTGATGATACACATCAAACTATTAGCAATGAGTAAATGCGCCACCAGAGGCGCCCTGTCACAAGAAATAAACCCTAATTTCCCTCGCAAACGCAACTACCCTTTTAACGTGTAAATAGCAAGAGCGCAAGCGCTGTGATAACACTGCCGAAGAATTGTGACTGTGAAACGCGGTCTTACGCACGAGGAAGATGGCACACAGGGTGGACTTTTAAATACACACATTTGATGTCCACCGTTAAATCGATACTTTTTCATATTAATGAGACTGCATGAATTTGCACTTATCTCACCTCTTGCCGTTTCCCCGAAAGTCTCTTCAGTCAATTATCCCTGATGGGAATGTTACTCTTCTTCAGAGGCTGGTCTCTGCCTGTTTACATAGACGACACGTCTTAATAATACATGTTTTCACGGAGATAATCGATCAGTCTGGAGTAAACAAGAATGCCTGAGTAACTCTCACCTTGTAAACGGAAGATGTAGATTACTGATGCAAAAGGACGACTGAGTGTATAATCAAACTTAAATTTTAGAGACGAATTTGCTGGCGTTATTACTATTTTACGCCGAAACCCATCACGTTAATGATGGGAACACCTGTTTATACTGCGATTCCGCCTGTTAAATGCATTATGCACTTTTAGTGATGAAGTGCATTTCAAATGTTTCAGCTATAAAATATTGATAATTAATCATGAATCAGTTGATTCGTTACACAAAAACAAACATGCATTCTGGTCGAACTCACAGCGGCTGCTTTTCTGATATTCATTCTGCAAAACTACATAAATACAACTTCAATTAAACGCAGGGTGATTGTTGCATTGACAGAAAAGCTACAAAGTTTGTTTACATTTGCGTATATTATATCTCAAAGAAAACATTTTAAAATCAGTTACTGCGCAATGAAGGCGTGTTTCAGAGGCTGGAGCCGGGTCTGCATGTCTGCTCTGCGTGTCTCTTTTCTCCCTCCTGCATCAAAACGCATCAAAGCAGCACTTCCGAAAGCACCGTCTCCCCATCTCCATCCCTCACCCTCCCCGTCGCGGGCCTTCCAGCTCGGCTACCTCCCGTTTTTTGTTTTTTGTTTTTTTGTTTTTCTGTAACACTTCCAGCAACTTTCGAGGAGACCGTTAAAGTTTACGCGCGCCCGATAGCAAAAATATGCTCAAACAAAACCATATGGTTACCTTAGACTTAAACAAAGAAGACGATTCTGATTCTAAAAGAGAGAAAAAAAGGTGTTCCTTATAATCACTCTGTCTTTCCATACAGATCGAGTTTGAGTTGAGATCCAACGGGTTTTGGCAGTGCAGCCTGGCCACCGGAGCGCAGATGCGCATGCATGGATAGGTCCTGAAGTAGAATAGAAATCCATATTTGTGAGGCGAATCATGTATGTTCCTATGGACAGACCACGGGCCTCCTGTGTGAAACCAGCGGGCCTGCTGCAGGTGTGAGATGTGAGCTGTGGGAAGCTGTGCAGCTTCTGCAGCCTCCATGCGTCAACTGTTAAATGTAACATTTTAAAGGTGATTTTATTTCTGTTATTCATTCCTAAAATCCGTAGGATGGGACTCTCATT
This sequence comes from Tylochromis polylepis, assembly GCA_015107715.1. NCBI lineage: Eukaryota > Metazoa > Chordata > Actinopteri > Cichliformes > Cichlidae > Tylochromis > Tylochromis polylepis. The sequence continues at coordinate 10,126 of VVHJ01052313.1, forward strand.
AGGGGAGAATAAGCAAGCATCAACACTTTTTTCGCTGTCCATAAGCACACGGATCACTTAATAGATCATTAACCACCGATATGCTGCTGACATGGACGCTTTTTTACATCTCGTCTCTCCATTACAGCCCGTTATTACCGAAGGGGGAAAGCCGCCGCCAGGCCTGCCTGGATCTATTAGACGGTGGACTCGGGTTATATTAGAGCGCATTACAACCTAATGGGGCTGCCGCCGGGTCGGCCTAGCCGGGAAGAAGTTTTAAATCGGCTGTGCTCGGCACGGCACCACTGGCTCAGGGCGCTGTTCAAGTTGGAGCCCAGGATTTAGAAGCTCGCCTGCAGGTGCAGGGAATTAACAGAGCACGATTGTAACTGGAATACTACCTGTATGTTTTTATATCTTTTGCTCGGGAAAGGGATTGCCTAGAATTTGAAGTTGTCTGAAGCAGTATGTGGTTATCAGGCGCTTTGAACCTGAAAATAAAAAGTGGGTAGCGTGTGAGTTGGCTTGAGATGTTATAAAGATTTCGGATAATTGTCCATTATCGCTCGATAAAAGCTAAAATAAGGAATAAACAGGATCCAGAGTTGCTGTAAAGTGCACTGTAAAGTGCATTTTTCTTGGATCAATACATCCCGTTATTAGAATGTGCCTTTTGTCCAAAATAATAAAGACATAAGGCTGTCTGATAATAATAATAATAATAATAATAATAATAATAATAATTATTATTATTATTATTATTATTATTATTAAATAATAATAATAATAATAATAATAATTCGCGTGTTTGGGTAAAAGCTTCCTCTTTTATCATCAATTATTCAGGGGACTATATCAATTTAACTTTTAGCCTTAGATCCAAGACTATTTTCAAAGACATAATAAAACAAACATAAACTACATCACATCGTGTTATTATGGGTTGTTAAATATGAGGGTGATTTATGACAGAAGTTTGATTCAGAGTTCATCTATTGATACACTGCTACAGCTCAAAACTGATTAAGAATTTAAACTAAACAAATAAGCCCTTCATTATCGGATCTCATCTTTGGCAGCCTCCTCTTACATTCAGCCTGATCAATACGCTTTGGTCGCAGCTGTGCTCAACCGTGGATATGAGGTGGAAACGAAATGATAATCCAATCGATCCTACAAACGGACTCATTTACAAGCAGTTTCTTTTTGCAGGGAAGTGAAACATTTGCTCAAATTCCTTTTCCCCCCCCTTTCTGTCTTTTTCTGTTTTTAGCAGACAATTAAAATAAAGACCAGATAAATGACGTTTGCATACATCCAGGGAAAATCTGACCCTATTTTGGCCAAAACTACCTGTTAGAAAGTGAGAGTGTTAAAAATACACGCGTGACAGCGAGCTTGTCGGAGACTCGTGTGACAGAAATGAAGTGTTGCCAGTCATAATTGCAGGATGTGACCTTTGAAAGGAGCAATTAGCGCGGAGATGACGATCCAAACGCAAATTAAAGGGAAATCTATAGCAGAAGCGTCATCCACAGCCTCGTCGGTTCATGCGTTGCCCACGCAGGGGCAGCCTTGAGCCTGTTTTCTGGCGAATCCCCTGTTTTGATACTGCCCAGTGTAAGACAAACGGTGCGAGCCAAAAGCAGCCTGATGTGCGAGTAACAGAGTCTGAACAAAGTCAGCTTTGCTTTTACCAAACAGGAAGATATTTAATCCATAAATATAATTATATATAATACTGCAGTGGCATTTTTAAAAATTTGTTTTAACAATAAAATTGGATTAAAAAAAATCCACAAGTTTAAGTGCACCAGAATTGTCACCAGTCAGAAGCAGACCTACATGTAAACTGTGAGATTTTATTGTCGTTCTTCGCTATAATAAACATTAAAATAACGTCTTTGTAGCTGCAGCATTAATATATTTATCATACAGTAAAGCGCCTGTCTGTGTATTTGTATGTGGCAAAAAAAAGGCCAGGATTTAACTTTTAAGGTCGTTTAGAAACTCATAACTGTGTTCTAACCTTGTGTTATCACCATGCTGTGTAATACAGGCTTGTGTCTGACTGGTTATCTTTTGAGTTTTTGAAAGTTATAGATATTCAGCAAATAAATATAAACAAAACAACATAAGAAAATGATTATTCTTGATCTCATTTTCATGACAAACGAAGTTGTGTCTTGAACTATAATGCAGGAGCAGTGCCTTATTGTGGTAATTCAATTTGTATTGTGCATCTGGAAACATCTGGAACAGATGTTAGGACTACCTCAGAAATCTGCCTGATATCCAACATTTGGTGTCATTCTAAGTGAGTGTTGGCAACTCTTTCACCTTCGTCTAATTTGAGAAAGAGAATTGTGTTACGACTGAAGACGAGGAGCAGCGCCTTACATCGAAGGCATTTCTCTCCGCCACTTTCCTCCGTTCTTCTGCTTTTAGGGAAGTCGGTCAGCTGACTGTAGCTGTCAAGACTGAATCGAGCGCCCTCCTCTCCTAGGTCCCTCTCCTCCTTCTCTTCCTCTGTTTGAGCGCAGAGTCCCGCTCCCATTGGAGAACCGAGTGCTACCGAGTTCGACGTCACCAGACTCTATAAATATAAACCGCCAGGCTGGCTTCAAGCGCAGTCTGCTGGATACCAGAGAGCGGAGAGAGTGAGAGAGGCGAGCCTTTAAATCTCTGCGGTGCAGAGCTGGAAAAGCTGCTTCTCAGCGAAAATCAGACGCCCTATTTACACCGCTTACTCGCTCCTTTTATTTTCCTGGGGGAAAAAGGGACTTACAACCAAGAAATTGCAACGAGGACTGGTGCCCGTCTCAGCGAATTAACGTGGTATTTCTTTTATTATTATTATTTATGTTTTTTTTCTTGTAAATGCACTTCTGCTGAGGGGACTCGGGTTTTACTTTTGCACTGAGACGCACAGCTTTCTACCTCCCGCCTGGTCTCTCTGCCAGATTATCCCAGCAGAAGTAGGCTATATGACGCAAACCGTGTGCAGAGCATTAGTCTGAAAGTTTTCCTCCACGACTTTTTTTTTTCTTTTTTCCTTTTTTTTTTTTCCACCAACCACACGCTGTTTCATGCTACAGCAAGTCAGTGCACAGCGGTGGAGGAGCCAAAAGAACTATTGCATGAAACAAGAAAGGAGAGAAGAGACGCTGATTAATAAGTCAGTTTTTGCGACGCTCGCCAACACTTTTGCATATCTGCAAAAGAGTCGCGACAACAACATGAGCGCAGAGCTGAGCATGGGGCCGGAGCTGCCCAGCAGCCCTCTGGCTCTGGAATATGTGAACGATTTTGACCTGATGAAGTTTGACGTGAAGAAGGAAGGCCTGGCCGGGCTGGATCGCAATGGGGTGCGCCAGTGTAACCGTCTCCAACCCCAAGGCTCTGTGTCTTCCACCCCTATCAGTACACCCTGCAGTTCGGTGCCCTCCTCACCCAGCTTCAGCCCTACGGAGCAGAAAAACCACCTGGAGGAGCTGTACTGGATGCCGAACAACGGGTACCACCAGCAGATAGACCCGCAGACGCTAAGCCTGACCCCGGAGGACGCAGTGGAGGCCCTGATTGGAGCGACAGCTCACGGCCACCCTCCGCCTCCGCACGTCCAACAGCAGCTGCAGCAGCAAGGCGCTTTCGAGGGCTACAGGGGCCCGCATCACCACCACAGCCATCACGGCCACAGCCAGCAGCATCATCACCCCTATGCTGGGGGCATCCCGCACCACGCCGAGGAACTTTCCGGGCACCCGGGCGGACACAGCCACCCACATAGCCAGCATCATCATCACCACAGCCAAGACCCCGACAGCCCATCTCCGGTGTCCCCAGAGTCCCACCAGCCGCTGCACCATCACCGCCACCATCACCACCACCATCCGCACGGCCACCTGAGCCAGTCAGCGGCGCACCACAGCTCCGGGGGCGGACTCAACGTGGAGGACCGTTTCTCCGACGAGCAGCTCGTATCCATGTCGGTGAGGGAGCTCAACAGACACCTACGGGGCTTCAGCAAGGACGAGGTGATCCGCCTCAAGCAGAAGAGGAGGACCCTGAAGAACCGGGGCTACGCTCAGTCCTGCAGGTTCAAGCGGGTGCAGCAGAAGCACGTGCTGGAGAACGAGAAGACGCAGTTGATGAACCAGGTGGAGCAGCTGAAGGCGGAGATCACCCGGCTGGCGAGGGAGAGGGACGCCTACAAACTCAAGTGTGAGAAACTGACGGGGTCGGGGGCCAATAACGGGTTCCGCGAGGCTGGCTCAACCAGCGACAACCCTTCATCACCAGAGTTT
>VVHJ01052314.1:0-21062 GCA_015107715.1 Tylochromis polylepis
TAGGACTTTCAGGCATGCCTCTGTGACTGGAGAAACACAGCATGGGAGAATGACTGGGATGAATGCCCCTTTAATTCTGGTCTAGGAAAATATTAGTGGTGGTTTACTGAACAAGTGAGAGAACAACTTGTAATGTCACTTCATTGCTGCAGTAACTGGCACACTAAGCATGTTAAATGGGCCAAGTCTTGCAAGAGCGACGAGATCATTCTTTGGATAAAATGAAGTGTAAAACCAAAAAGCAATCCACAATGCAGTTTCAGTAAATGGACTCGCATTAATCGCACTTTCACCATCTCACTGAGCACTCACAGCACGGAGTGCTGCTCAGACTACTAAGTGTGTTCGAATTTGCACAGAATCATATCCAGTTAATTCTCTTTCTTTACTGCACTGACTTCTAACAGTTATTGAAAAATAAGTTAGGTGTGCAGTTTTATCATGTGTATTTACGCATTTCTTTTGTCCCAGATCTCCACGCCTGACTAGAAGAACTTTAAAAATGACATATTTTGATATGTAATGATACGGTTAGGGCCTTCACTGATGATGACTTTGACATCAGAGGGTTAATAAGAATAACAAATTGTGTTTTTTGTGCAGCAACAGTGCGTCAAAGATTGTTTGCACCAACAAATAATGTGTTTGTTTGTGGGAAAAATCAGCTCGATCATTAATTATAGGCCACACATGACATGAGTCTGCACAGACTCACATGGATATGGGCAGATGGCATTTACATCATTCAGAACCACAATTAACATTCATCAGCCTGAGATAATATCTTCCCCACCATGAGACATCAGCTGAACGGCCTCAAGGTTCTCTATAAATGCACAAAGAAGAATAAGGGTTCACTAGTGTAGCATCTTTGTTTTTCTCCGTAACTGGAAAACCTGCAATGAAACCCAACTCTGGCTATGAGAACTCCAAACTACAGCTCATTTGTCAGACTGCGAGTCAGCCCAAAGCTCCAGCAACACTCTTAGCAGGACATGCATTTGGAATATATTATTTATTAGCTACAGGCATGTTATTGTTTGGACACTGCAGGGATTTTAAAATGCACAAAAACACTCGCAAGGAATACATTTTTTATCCTGCATGTATAGGAGATGGATGCATTTTGTGCACCGAGTACAGCTTCCAGTTGGTTGATCAGAAGGAAGATAAAGACAAGCAAGGGTAGTGACACGAGACAAAGGCAGGGATGGAGAATGGAGTACAGAAGGCGACAGAAGGGAAGAGGATCGTTCAAAGATGTGAGGAACAGCAGGGAGATGGAGGTGCTGACCTGATGGTGACACTGGCGCACTGAGCCAGCCTGCGTCCTGCGCTCTTCAGCCCAGTGTAGATCTGTCCCATCTCTATAGCCCCCTCCAAGCCAACCACCTCCAGCAGCTGGTCACTGAAGTCTGAATGGTTACAGAGAGAGTATTAGAGACGTGGAAACTGAGGCATGATTTTGCAATTTACAAAGAAAACACACATTTTTTGCTGGTTTGCAATACAAATGTGTTCCACTTAAGGCTAAGGCCAAATTTTTCAAGTGACTGAAGGTTGGGGTGCCATGGTAGTGAGAGGGGAAAAGCAATTGTCCTTCACTGCAAAGACCTGGATTCAACCCCGGAAGCGATGCTTCCAACTTGGCCCCATCAAACACAGATGGTAGTGTCAGATATATTTGCACCTTTTAAAGACTTTTAGCATGATTGTTTGATTAAATGTGAAATTTTATATTTTAATACGTTTTTCAATATTTCCTTCTTCAGGTGTTTTGGAACTACTTTTTCCGCCTACTGTGATTGAATGAAGACCTTCGCTTCCAGCCAGTCTTAATGTTACAACTAGGACTCCAGGTAGTATGTATGATATCATAAGACTCGACATAACAGCGAGTATCACCTCAAAACTGCTTTCTTTCAAGGCGGGAATTTGAAAATATCTAAAAACTAAAGAAGAGAGAGAATTGGCTACTATCACCTAATCTTGTTTTTTGTGTGTGTTTTTTAAAAAAAGTCAAAATCTTATGGTTGAAATGATAAATCTTCATTCTTCATAAAGCTACTTCTGTCATGCGTGCAATGCTATGAGCACTGGGGCATGAACACTAAATGAGAAGAGACGGTCCAGACATCAGAGCAATTCATTTCATTGCAGCGCCTGGCATGGCTCACGCTCTCCCCCAGATTTTTAAACATGCCAGAATGACTCTGCCTGCAAGCTACAGATGCTACATGAAGCTTTGAGCTGACGGTTCTAACTTTTGCTATCGTGGTGTTTTCATACTGGATCTGGCTAAAACACGGTAGAGCTGAGAAACTGAGGAACACTGCGCACTCAAACAGCGGTGACTGTCAGCGACACGGTCAGCCCACCGTGAAGTCGTGAACGTGATTCCAGAGGTCATAGAGCGAGTGACCTGAGGGCTGTTTGGCCATAGACGGAAAACTGAACTAGAGGACTCTGGGCCTGCTAACCATTTAAGGGTTAAGCAACTTCTGCATCAGCTTCACTTTTCAGACCTGGAAGGTATAGCAACCGCCTAGCATGCTTCCAGCTCACCCTGGCCTTTAAAACTGAAGTTATTTGTTCTAATAAAAAAGATGGCACTAGTAAAGTTACATGTACAGTTCCTATGGCAGCAGGAATTTGGCCATTTTATTGAACATGAAATGACTTCCACCTTAAAACAACAAACAAAACAGTCCCCACATAACTGAAAGGCCAAAATAAACAACTTTGGGCTCGAAGAATAAGAAACAAAAAGGTTTATCTTGCCTTATTCAAACCTTAAACAAGAAGCACTCGGAGCCCAAACCTCGGCTCACTCTCTGGGCAGTACTTACTGTTATGGGAGTAGTATTGTATTTCCTATACAGTAATTTAGTTTTCTTTGATCTTTTTAAACACACTTTAAGACTTTTGCAGGGCAGTAAGAACAAAAGTGCAGGCTTTTGTTATTTGCCCCGTTGAAATCTATTTTAATATACCGGACATCATTTTGAGCACAATTATTTTGTATTATTTTTTAATTAGATGGAGATATGAAGACAAAGGCAGATGTGAACTGGAACAGTGTTATTAGAGGTCAAATGGAAACTATAATGTGATGTCCTCATGCCTACATGTCGCCTGTACAAACAACGGTTTTAAGAAACATAGTTTTAAATAGCTTTATGTGGCATTATTGTCACAGATCGATCTACAGACCTTGAAGGGGCGTTCAGAGGTCAAATGATATTTTAAATCCTTAGATGGTGCTTTCTATATGTTGACAATGTACATAGCACACTTCAAAGGAATACATCATCATACATCATTAAGTTGACCTTGAAGACCTTGGTGGATGTAATCCATTAAAGTAAATTCTAATGGACATGACCCCACTCTACAGCCCTACAAAGTTTTATCAGAGTTCATTCAAAACTTTTCAAGCTATACAGATAGAATGACGCGCACGTGTTACCAAAAAAATAACCTCCTCGGTGGAGGTAATTACACAGCAGTGACCAACACTGCTGCGGTGTAACATTAGTGCAACAATGGGACGCTGTAGTCACAGCAGCACCAGGTAGGCTATTCATTGAACTTGCCTTCAAACTTCTAAACTGGCCGAACAGCTGATTAAATTAGAACATTAATGCTGTTGCTGCACAGTTGGTGTGGTTGGTGTGTTTTTTTGGGCTGGTGTGAACAAGAAAAATAAAAAAATAAAAATAATACTCATGCATTAGCGCTTGAGAGGGCAAGAGTCACATAGCCAAGCATAGTTAGCAGTGTGTGGATCCACTGAAAGGTAAGACTCCACAGTCATTCTCCTGTAATGCTGCACAGGATGCTGCCCGTTTGTTGTTATTCATAACAGTAAATTATTCATAACATCCACTGAAGTTGCAGTCTAGCTAGTGTGATAACCCTTGTAATCATTTATGTCTCTGTAAGCTTTTTGTGATACCAGAAAGAAATAAATACACATTAAAGGCATTAGAGGCACCGGAACTGGTGTCCATCACTAGAATTACATTGGTCCTGATGACGTGGGAGACTCTCAGTGGTAAACTATATCTGTAAGAGTTGAGTCGCATGATGGAAATGTTCTGCACCAGCACTTCTTTGTATTCTGTGTCTTTCGTGTGTATTCATTGTTTTTATGTCTAAAGTCACCTCAGTTTTAGAAAACAAATGTCTCGTTCCTACCTACTGTAGATTAAAATGATGTATGGCTAAATCAGACATACATTGTGAGCGTAAGTGTTAATGTATATAAAAATAAACATAAACATGAGAATCCAGGGACTGACTCAGGTCTGGCCAGCAAAGGTAGCTAGAGGAAGTGCATTTGTGTCAATTTACAGCCTCAGTCTCACATTGTGGCTTACACGGTCCGATCAGTCCACCGTTGTTCACAGTCTGAAAAAATAATCACGACAGTATGGCGGGTCAGAGCTGGTACACACGGTTAACATAAAACATAGCAAAAGCCCAGCAACACGCCTCTCAGCAAGAAAAACAATCTTCATGTTTATATACATCCATTTTTCCCTTAGTCCACACACTCTTATCCTTACTTCCTTTCACCGTGTCTCTCCCAAACATTAGACATGTCATAGTAAGAACAATCAGACGTTCACCTGGTTAAATAATGCACTATGTCCCCTCTGAGACTATGAGCGCTTTAGCAGGCCGTGCCTCTTCATTAAACCTTCTGCTGGGCATTTCCCTTTTCTGTTCTCGCTGTGTTTGACAGGTGTGAGGCCTTACAGTCAGTATTTACACACACGATCTTAAAGGTCACTGATGATGTCATTTGACATTTCACTTTCACTACGTTGAAAGGACCCACCGTGATTGGGGAATTATGCGTCCGAGTGGCCCGCCAGCAACTTTGCATGTTTTACAAATCGTTGTGAAATGAATGATTTGTGTTCACAGTCGGTGTGATAATTTGTGAGGTGCTACAGCAGAATTTGTGCTGGTGGCAATTTTGTCTGCACTAATAAACTGAGGTGGCTTACAGACTACAGAGGAACAAGGACCAAGCTGAAGAACTTTGACTTTTATTTATTCTGTGTTTATGCTTGGTTTGGTAATAATAATAATGATAATAATAATAATAATAATAATGATAATGAAAAGTGGATAGTGTGGTTTAGTCACAAAAAATAGGCTCTGAATTGAGTCATATCCCACCTTCTGTAACCTCCATGGCTAATCATGCAGGTTAGCATGAGTTGATTAACTTTATTCAGGCAGGCAGGTGCCAGCTGAACACCTGAATATGCTGCAGTCATTGCTCATGCATACAAAAGGCACTGGATTTCTCCTGAGTGCCTTTATGCTGCTGCACTGACTCAACAACAGCTTAAAATGTCAACCGAAGCCTCCGCTAAATGTCTCCAAAGGGTGAATATTCCAAATGTTAATGGTGGGGAAAAGGTACAAAGAATGAAAGTACACAGAGAGTAGATAAATAATGCTTGATGTGAAGGCTCCAGCAAAGTTTGCTTCCGTGCACAAGTAAAGAACAAATGTCTGTCAACAGCACCCACAGAGCTGGTCGGACCGTGCGTTCAGCCTACAAAGCTGAAACTGGCAGGGCTCTGTCTGTCTGATACAATCTAAACAATGTTTAATAATTTCCTAATTTCATCAGGCTCTGCTGGCTTTGTTTCAAAATGCAAACAAGAAGCGCTCGTGTTTCTTCTTTGCTCTGAAGAGGAAATGGGCTTGGCAAAAGGCTTGTGCACCACAGGGCTCAAAACAAGTCTGACTCACAAAATTTCACATGTGGAAGATTGTAAGAAAGAAGGCGGTGCAGTATGTTACCTGTGTGGCATAAGGCGCTTTAACTCATTTTTCCTTTTGTTTAAGTCATTCATGTCCCCAGCCATGCATTGTCAATCTACTGATGACTTCATTCTAATTTTTATGGTGACTGAAGTATTATGGAGTCACTGGTTCATCATCTAAAATTTATGTTTCTAGCAGTATTGAAAATAAATAGTTTTGTATAATAACATAAAAATTGTCTAATGAAATTTTCTGTGTATAATTTTTAGCTAACCCGTAATTGATGACATTGGATCATGTATATATATATGTCACAGATGAAGGAAAAGGTACAGATCTGATAAGGACAAACAGAGTCATTAAAAATATTCTAGTAGAAAATATGAAGGGGTCAAAAATGACCCCTCTGGATCTTATTAACTGCTAAAATAGATTGACGGTTTGAGGGTAAAAAGCTCTATTGTGGACTGGAATTGGTGTTGCAACATGTCGCATGTTGCTTATTACGTCTACTTAAAAAATGAACAGTTACCAGTTCTTTGGTGAAATTAGGATACCTGCTGAGTAATACAAGCGCTCCCATGTGGTGGATGTGTTGGTGCATGGGTGGTATTTGCAAAGTGCTCCAAAGATGACAACGACGACGATGAAAAGAGTTTACAGGGGAAAACGTCTGCTGCGGCTGACTCACTGGTACTCTTTAATATTTCAGAGGACAATTCAAAAGAAAATGTCAGAGCAGAGTAAAGAGCGCACATTTAAAAATCACTCAAAGACTGTACTTCAGTTTTGTGCATCCCATTCAGAATTAGAAGCCTGCCTGTAAATGTATTCGTAAAGTGGTTGCGAGGAATAGAAGTGGGTCCTTGAGTCCATTATGTGCAAATATGTGTGTTAATATAAATATTTAAAAGATATTTATGTTAAAATTAGGGCTACAAAGTGGTGGGTTGTAACATGGTGTTATACTGGTAAGTTATACCTATAATTAAAGTTTGGGGCATACCTTGTGTGCCGACACACTAATTCTGTCAGTGAACCACATTTCCTGACAGTGTGTGCGCACTGTTGGTGCATTTTAGACAAATATTGTGTCTGGCTGTATAGAACAGATCAGGAAGCAGAGTTTTGTGCTTTAGTTTGATGGTTTTATTAATCTGTTATCTGGTACTAATTAGCAAACATATGTGTCTGCTTGCTACATCAGTATATTTAAGAATGAAACTAGCTCGCCGGTGCATTGGTGGTTCTTTGTGTCCGGGGCTGGGTGCTCGGGTGTGTACTGGGTCACTCCCGGCGGCTGCTTGGCAGGGCCTGCCCCCCCGGCTCGGTCGGGCCCCTTCCGGGGTGTGGAGGGCCCTTGGATCTCGGGTCTCTGGGCCCAGGGCTCGGTCAGCTCTGTTGCAGCCAGATGCCGGCGGATCCTGTGGGCTTGTGGCTGCAGCCCTCTGTGGCTTCTGCACTGTGGCTGCTGGGTGCTGGAGCTCTCCTCAGCTCTTTTCTAAATGGGTGGCGCGATTGCCCCTGCGGCGGTCCTCCTCGGGCTCTCGCGGGCCTCTAGATGTCTGGTGCCCAGATCTCCTCCATGCCCGCTTCATGTCCTGGGGGACAGGGCCCCACGCCCTCTATTAGACACTTACATGGAGAAACCTTATGAATACAAGCGCGCTCACACACACAGGTGTGCACACAAGTGTTGACACAGGTGTACAAACAGGTACTCAGACGCACACTATCTTGGTTGGCTGCTGCCTCTAAAAGATTGAATAAACTATGACAATCAAGTGGACCAGTATGGCAAAAGCCGTAATGGTCCACGTGGGAAAACAAATCTGCTACAGTGCCGGCCAGGACAGGCAAAAAAAAAAAAACGCTAGCTGACCAAGCTTGCTAATGTTAGCCGATAGCTAAGCAGTCCACCTTTTATTTGAAATATGCTCGCTTCTGGCTGTAGAAAAAACAGGCAGCTAAAATGATGTCTTCAAAATTTGGAATCCATAAACCAGTGGGGGAAAACGCAACAGTGGCAAAAACTAACAGCGGCAAGATTGCTATGTTATCAGTTAGTGCTAGCACGCTTGCCTTATGCTATAGTTACACTAGGGAAAGCTGTGATTGGAGATCACCGCGTGCCCAGAATTAATGCGAACATATGCAATGAACTTGCAACATTGTTGCCTTTGAACTGGTTGCTTAAAGACGGGGACCGCATCTGTGACCACTCCCAGTCAGCGACCACCTTCAAAGTGATTTTGGTGTGTCAAGACAGCGACAGAACGGCAGTCAGCTTGCTGTCAGTCAGCAATCAGTCTACGAGTGAATGGAGTCAAGTGGGCAATCGCATGCAGTCTGTGATAATACTGTGATGGGTTTGAAACAGAAATTCGTAAATTCCTCCATAAATAGTGGAACTGACTGAAAGTAGATGTCCAGACGCCACAACTACTCGGTGAATATGAAAAAATACTTAATCACTGTTCCCTTGTTTTGTTTTGTTTTGTTTTGTTTTGTTTTTACCTCTTTGCAAAGAGTTTGCTACCCTACTTTTACTCTGACGTGACTGAACTATTAGAAACCTACACTCATAGCTGCATCCTTAAACTGTATGGGTACAATGCACAGACACACATATTGGCTAATTAGTGCAAAATAACACTAAAACCAGAGGCAGTGGACCACACAGCAGTCCATGCTATTTATCAGATAATTACATTACATGGTCCAAAAGTTACTGAACTGGTCAAGGGATTCAGTTCGGTGACTCCACTGTTAATGAGGTCTAGCAGCTACAGTTGCCTGTTTGCGATGTTTATTAATAAAGCAGTCTAGCAAGAAGTAAACAGATTGGTCTACAAAAAAAACCAAAACAAGCACACTGGAGTCGGTGAGCCAGCCGTCTCATTGACTTAATGAGTCTGAGTGTAGCTGTGGTTTTGGGGGACATTACACGGCTTTGGTATTGGCTTTGACACATAGATGGGTGTAACACCAAGTACATGCAGTGACGGAAAGTGTGGTGATGGGTAAGTGTTTTTATTGATGCTGGAGTGCATAGAATAGAAGTTCTGCAGAGTTAGCTAGTACAGTAGTACAACTGGAATATCTATGGTGACAAATACAGATTTAGATGCAGAAAAAGGCTGAACAGTGGGCACATATAAGCCACTTCATCTGTCACAGCCAACAATCACATACCACCAGACATCTCTCTTTAAACTATATCAGCACCTCCATGACAAAGTGTTAACTCATCTCCACGTCCTCTCCAGTTCAAACAGGTCAGATAGAAAAGTCACATGAAGTTACTGAAGAAAAAAAGTCATTACACTAAATTTGTTCATTAAAAAAAATAAAAATCATGAAACAGGCTGAGACATTCTCAAATGATCATGTCGAAGTTGTAGCAGAGCACAGGCAGGGGTTTATTTCGTTAGCTGTCGAAAGCAGAAAAACATTATTTGAAGGAAAATCTGCTCACGTGATGCGGTTTGTGTGTTTGCCCTTTAGACACTCTTAGGGGAGCACTTAGCTACTGAATGTTCCACTAAATCCCACGAGTACATCAAAGTTGTAAAAAAGTGAGAGATTATCATTACAACCAACCCCCTTAACATCTATGAATTTTCTTACTTCCTAATAAATAAATTCTAGATATGCCTTAAATATGTCTATAAAATGTCTACAATTAATGGAAATATTAACTTCTACCACATTCTGCACTGTGTGTAATGTGACCATGGGTCTAATCAAATGACAACTGAGCACTCCTTCTCACTGCATCATTGTGAATCCAATTATATGGTGTTATACAATGTTAAATATACACTATGCTAATTATGTGATAGAAACAGTTGTAAAAATGGACTCCCCTCATGTCTCACGGTGGTTCAGTCTTCAGCCTGTCATTGCCTTGCTTCATTTTACTTTAAAGTTCACCTTTACTTTGCAAGCATGTAAAGGTATTGGTATAACACACAGGACATATAATACATTGTTCTTTACGTCTACCACTTAGAAAAATAAAACAGATTTACAGTTCTGATCTGGTACATTTTATTACTCACTGAATCTGTCCATCCCACTACAGAACCCTTAGTTCCCAGAAAACTCTAAATGACAGCTGTGGGCCTGACCACATGTTCACGATCCTGCATCTTCCTGTGACTGCTACACAGGCCCAGACACATGCTTGCTGCATACATCTCTCTGCTTCTGCAAAGCTTTCCTGGAAATAATTATAATAGGATTTGGCATCCATCGAGAAAAAATGGCACAGTCGGAGACTAAGGGATCAAGAAGCAGGGGCTAGTGAAACAGTGGCCACACAGCAGATGGGAATTAGCTAGAAGTCTGGATGTAAACATGGACACATTGTAGTGTATATTTGGCTTGTGAGGAAAGTTGTAGCCTAGATGTCTCCTGCTAGATTTGAAGAGCTAGAAATTGTCAGTGTGACGTGTCCTATTTTTAAAACAGCACTATTTATACATCTCTTTCCTGTTCTAGTATTAAAAATAAATCCCGCTCACTCATATGCCCACCTCTACACCTCTACTTCCTCCAAATACCAAAAATGGGCACGCCGTCCTGCCCATGTCCCAGTGTGAGAGCCTGATGGCAAAATAGCCCACTGTGCTGGTTCTCGCCTCACTGATGATTCCCGCCTCATCAGATCTCTATGCGCTTTTGACTCTCAGGCAACCAGCACTGTTACTTTCTCAGTGAGGTAGAGCTAAGAATAGACTAGAACAGCCTCTTACATAACACAGCTACAGTGCATTCTGGGATGGGATGGCACTGCCTTGCCAAGAAGCGGGCAGTGAGAATTGTTGCTGCTGTGTTGCGCTATTTTAACTGCTGTGCAGGCAGTATGAAGCCACTGAAAACTCATTTTCATTTTGAACAACAACACATGTGAAATACTGACTCTGGGGAATTTTTGAAAGAACCTTATTTTTCTAATGACACAATAAACTGTTAAACTGAAAAGAAAAGAAAAAAGGAGAAAAAAAGGACAACTATCACACATATTACCCGCTTCATATTTGTATTCCTGGAATCTATTAGAGGAGCTTTGCAAAATTCACAGTTCAAAATAATCCTCATTTATCTTATATAGGGTCTCGATGCAGTCCTACAGTTTACTCACTGTGTGAAAATAACTGCTTTAGTTCCCTTCCCCCTAACTTTACGCTAGCTTTCTTGTGGTTGGCTGCTCTCAATAGCAGAAAGGTCTAAACAGCAAGAGGTTGGGGGCCTTAGATAGGGCCAACTACTCGCACAGGCATACAAATGCAGAGGAAAGATCTGTCTGACGTTAGCAAACTGAAGCCTGCACTTTTGGCTTACAGGTACAGGTGCCCGATATAAATCTGCGCATGTTTATCAGCATCCACTATTGTAACTCAGTATAAATATATGGAAATGAATGTAAAATATCCTGTAACTGAAGCCTAGATTACATTTTTATGAGACAATTAGAAAGACTGGGATGAAAAATAAAGCATAAATCTAGCTGTAGTCCACATTTTGTCACATTTCTGTGAGGATCAGGTCAGGATATGTCCTACAGTTGTCTCTTCTCACGTGTAAATAACCAGCTTCAGCTTCATTCTCACTAGAGAGTAGGTGTGAGGATACTGGCATTGTAAAGAGCAGCTAATGATCCATCAGCATGTGACTCCTGCATGTCAGGTAAAGAGCACTTCATGGTTGTAGTGCTTGTGTGAATTTGGATGCAGCTTTGTTGTGATTTGCTTGATTGGGGAGAATTTTTTGCAGGACCTTTTTAGATCTCACTGCAGCCTGGTGATAAGGACAAGTCGACTTATTGTTTTTCAGAAAGTGTTTTTTAACCATGTAGCCTGAAGCTGTTCAGCTGCAGAGCTGTTACTGAAAGAAGCTGGGATGTTTTCCAGGTAGGGGTTTAAAAAAATAGCCAAGAGGTTGAGCCATTTAAAAGGCCAAAAACCAATTGCCCGAGTGTCTTGATTTTTCCAGGAGATTACCATTTAAAAAGGGCTGCTATTTCACCTAACCAGACTTTTACATAATCACAACATTGGGTATTTGAATGAGGAGAGTACTACTGGAAGAGAGACAGTTACTTCAGAAGAGTTATACTGACAGTATCTTTCAGAGTCAATTAGGCCTCAACGTGTTTAAAAAATCCACAGAAACTCCACGAGCTTCTGATGGCTCACGTCTTCTGTTTTGCTACCATGAGTCCACAGCGCCTACCAGTAGCTTCTCAGCAATAACCTTGCGGCACCAAATCATACTCAAAGATTTATTAAAACTACAAAAAAAGAAAACTGAGACAACCCTCCCTTGTTATTGTTTTCTCGGCAAAGCACTTCACAGGAAAACAGAGCCGTGCAAGATTGCATAACTCCATCAAGACTTCAGATTCCCTCCCCTCCGTGCATGAATCGAACCTGATATCTCAACTAGTTTGTGATAGTTTCTTAGAAATGTCAAGACGATGCTTCCCAATCTATTTATTTTAGCTTGATATGCAACGTGAAAGAAACTGACTGTATCCAAAACATCAATGCCAAGCCTTACTGGTGGTAAAATAAATACTGACACTTCTGAACGGTTTTGACTTTTGTCTGAGTTTTGTTGACTTTAATCATTGTTGTTTTCATCTGAGCTATTTATAACAAGAGATTATTTACAGTTTCCTTTCTGAAATAGCCGCAGCTTTCATTTTGCACCGGCTAGAAGTGTCGGACTATAATTATAAGCAGACATATGTGTGTATCCTTCGTCCGCCCACTTGCTCTCCTTCTCTCCTTCCCTCAACCGCCGGCCTGTTATTGTCTCAGGGTGGTCAGAGTCATGGCAGATGGTCAAGAGGAACTGTGGCTCACCTCGCCAAACCCAGCAGAGGTAAAGGTACAGGGGAGAGCACTTGGCCGTTTGACAAAGAACACTATGTTACTATGATCCAGTACAAAAATACATGCGTACGCAGCCTGCTACCGAATCCTTGCCTGGACTTGTCAGGACCCAGATGGTAAAATGTCATATTTTGGTCCCAGCATTGCCCGGATACAAACAGTCATGAGAATTTCTCCAGACGGGAGAAAAACAAGTGTGGGAAAGAACACATTATATTCCTCTTCAATTTTAATAAGCTTATAGAAATGTGTCATGTTTTCCATTCCCAGGAGAATGAAAGTGATCGCCTCTTTTAGAAGTTGTCATTCATTAACTTTGAGTAAATGTATCACTGAAAGGTCATCCACTCTCCCACCGTACACTGAGCAGCTCTCCGACTACATAAAGGAACTATTTCCAGCCGCACAGACTGGTGGGGGTGAATCAGAGTAATTATACTCTGCTGTTTCTGTTATGTGAGAACACAACAATATGCAGCGTAGATGCAATTGTCCTAAAAATAGACTCCTTTGTATTGTGTCACAGCTGGACTCCTGCTGTGCAGAGGGGGCGGGAGACGTGGTGGTGGAATTGTGGGTCTTGGGAGGCAGGGGAAGAAGAGCGACGAGGTAAGGGGAGGGAGAGAACTCTGATGGGAAGGGTGAGGATGAGGAGAGGGGAGACACAGTGTCAGACAGACGGGGAAAGAAAACAAATGAGTCACGAATGGAGGACAGTGTATACCTGAGCTAGCAGGTTTCTAAAACACCAGCAGCAGTGACTGCATCCTGTCATTGTCGAGCTAATTGTGTGAAAATTGCAAACAAATTGTCACCGAATAAGGATTTACGTTACAGTACATGACTCGCACGACGGAGTGCTTTCCTACACTAAAACTACTACAGCCACAGGCCACATTTTCTATGACGTGCGGTTCGACCTCGAGCAAACTGTCTATAGTTTTAAGGTAAATAGAGAATGCCAACGGCTGCTTTAGCCCCTGTGGCGACTAGGAACAAAGAGTTTGATTATCTTAATCAATAAGCTGACTGCAGTTTAAGACTACTTTATGTTCTCAGTCTCAAGCTCTCAGATACTGCTCTTTTATGAGAAGCTGCTGTGGTCACACAGCAGCTTCAAGGTGCACAAGGTGTCTTTGCTATGGGTGCTGTATCTTTGATGCACCTGCTATGGCAGTACTAGATTACAAAAGCAAATGGTTCAATTTTAAACACTAACAGAGGTGCAGAAATTACAACACTGGCAATTGCTGGACGCTTTATGTTTTGGATTTACTTTGCGTTTTTAAACCCACTGTTAAATTGCTTTGGTTCAGGGTTAGCGTTATGATGATTTAGGTTCAAATATACATGCTCATAACGTAAACTCTGCACCGATATAAAGGTGTAACTTGTACAGAAATATGCATCATCAGAATACATGAAAATGTGCCTGAGGTGGACTGCTGCTAAACATGCTCAAACCTGTGATTTCCTTTGGATCGTGGCATCAGTTATACATGTTGGTCACTGGTGAATCATAGCTCATTTGCGATCTGTGTGACACTGCAGAAAAGATGAAGTCAGGAAACAGTCACTGCCATCTGATACCATGTCTGTTCAACTGACTGGCTTACATTTAGAAAAGCCCGGTAAAAAAGAAAAAAACAAAAGACTAGAACCGTTTAAGGGTCACATCACAGCGTACAACGTCCTCTCTGCACTCCAGGTGGCCTACACAGGATAGAAATGGTCATGTGATGCAGGACAAGGGTTTAAAAACATCGGGCAACCCAATAAATATCATGTGTGCATTTCACATGGGCTCAGTGCCATCTAACAGTCATTTCGTTTGACTCCCTTGCTTTCAGACGTTCCTGCACGTCACAAATAATTGCATTAATGTGCTGCTACTGATTAATGTTGCCCATTACCCAGCACATTCAATGTTCATAGTTTCAGTTCCTTTCATGAGAAGATTGCATGCCACATGCACATTATTTTTATGCATCCTTTCCAGTGCAATTGGCAGCAGGAAGCTGAGGAAACTTGATCCAGGAGCATAAAGGAAATAAACAGGGGAGGGGGAAGATGGTGCGGAGATAAAAGTCGAGGAGGAGCGTGGTGAATCTGTCAGCAGCTCCAGCCCTTGCCGTCTTCTCTCGCTCAGCTGACGGGAATGAACCTCAGACAGGATGAATTTATCTCTCCGCCACACACAAAACTTAAGCTGGATGTCCACTTTAATGCTTTATGTCCTCTTTAAATCAGTGAAATTTACACATCGATGTCAGAACAGCAGCCACACTAGAAGATGAGGTAAGGACAGAAGGAGGCACGTTACAAGATTACCTCTGTAATCCCCTAATTACACTTGGTCCTTAGTTTATTTGGGTTAGTCGTGTTGCGCGCGGGTGGCGACACAGTCCTTACAAAACTACCTCAACCTGATTTAGTCAGTGGGTACATGACCTGGGGCTGAATTTTCATGGCATATCTGAGTGTGAAGTGCTTTATTAGACAGTAGCAGTAGTGAGATTGTCAGAAGCAAAAGGAGAAAGAGGCTGGCACTGCCATGCAATAAAGGTATTAGCTGGATGTGAGGTAGGGGCCGCATGCCTTAACCACAAACGCGTTTCTGACCGTTCTCAAAGCTGCAGGAAAAGAAATCAGTGCTGGGCAGTCTGAACAAAAAGGCATATTCTAATTTATCTCAAGCAAAATGTTGTTTTCTGAAGGCTTCATCATTCCAGTCCATGAGCTAAAAGGCCTCTCACGATCATAAGCTGGTTACAACTTATGTCTGTTTTGAACAAGTGGTACAGAGAACTGGGGTGAAGAAATATTTGCAAACAAAGTTTTTTTTCAATTTGAATCATTAACAGCAGAACGTTTCAGTATTAACAGAGCAGGCCCCCTTTAGGTAGTCCTTAAAGGGGGCCTGCTCTTTCTCTTTGCAGCCCTACATTTTTACTCTTGCACTCGGTGAGAGTGGCTTTGAATGATTCATGGTTCAGAATGTTGTTTCTTACACTGGGCCTCGGTGCAGGCGTTCAGTTCATCCACTGTGTGAAAGAAGCCGTTTTAGCTGCCTGTTCCCTCCGTTTACACTTACAGCATTTAAACAGTAGGTGGATTGGGCTTCTGTGCTTACCACCACCGCACACGAGCAGAAATGACTTTCTTCGTGTTTAGTGTTTTGGTTTGTGGGGATTACTTATACACACACTGAATATGTTTCTTTGTTATTTTGTTTGTTTATTAATTTCTTTCTTTCTTTGTTTTTCTTTTTGTTATAAGATCTTGTTTCTCTTGAAATTACAGGTTCAAATATGACACTATGGAGTTGCGAGGAGATTTTTGGCAGAGGATAGCCTGCCACACGTGTGGTAACTATTCACTCTAAGTGACATCACAGAGATCCAAGAGCAGAAAAACTGTCTGGAACAGCGCATTTAAAGCAACTTGTAACCTGATCTTTTGGCTCGCAGAGAATATTAAAACACTGACCGTGTATAATGTGAACAAAATCATCCACCACTGTAACATGATATATATGACAGAAAATAAAGAAAAGTATGGGTCCCCTTTCAATTAAACAACTCAAGTGACTGTTATTTATTATTGTTGTATTATTTCGTATGAAATCATAGAACATAGACCAGAGCAGCAAAGGCGGTGAATCAGAGGACTGAAGCTTTGTCACTGGGGTTAGAAGTGCCCAAGCCTTCTTTCATTCTCTCTGGGTGACCCTGGCTGATTGCATTATCTACAGCAAATGGATTTAAAAGCTTTAGTTTATTGTGCCACAGAAGGCAACTGCCATAAACAGTTAATAGTATGATAAACAAGCAGGGAGGCATATACAACCACACGTGCACACAGACACACACACGGGCACCGAGAAATAGAAAATGCAGAGCCAGCACACAGTTTCTCTCTGGAGCTAAAGCACTCCTGCTTCTAAACAGCATTAGCAGGAGAGTGTAATTCAATGAAGGTTAAATCCCTAGCGACTGCTCTGGAGAACAGAGATTTCATCAGAAAGGTGCCAGCATGCACCATAAAGTCACAAAGAAATAAACATATTTTGCTATAAACCACAATGGTGGGTGAGGCTAGTGAGCGGCACGCACTTTCCACCGAACACTCGGAATACAAATGCACGGCCGTACGTGCACGTTTATCTAACCTCAATAAAAGCATGGTCCATGTACATGTTTGTACGCCGTAATGCAGTCATAAAGAACCCCAACAGGTGATATCATTTACGATCGAGCTGAACATGACATGTCTACATTTTGTTGGCTCTTCCGTGTCAGAGAAGTGCCGACTCAGCTCTTATTACATTTTTAGCTTTTCTGTTTTTTTGGTGTTATTTTGTGGTTTCGGTTAAACTGGATCATCCATAATTTTACAACAACAGAGAACTAAACGCACCAAAAGCTCATGTTAGAAAGGATTAAAGTTAGCAGTCACTGATTCTTCTTTTATTAATCCATTATAAATAGTAATCCTGATTTCTATTGCAGCATCAAATCATACCTCCCTTCTGACTCCAGTGACAACTAAAACGAGCAGTTTTTGTTTCTGGTCTGTGTGTGTAATGAGATAAGGGAAATCACTTCAAGTGAGGACAGCTACCTCATTGGTAAGAGGCTTGTGTCATGGATTTGGGTCAGGAGTTAAAACCTGGGTGAAGCTTAACAGCATAAGCTGAGTGCTCAGTGGTTTAAATGGTTACAGAGAGTAAAAGTCTTCTGTGAATATTTGGACACACGGACTGAGTGGTGCCCTGCACTGCAAACTCAGCAAATGATCTCACCATCTTATACCATATTGGACTTTACTTAAAGTGCAGGTGAGAGTGAAGGCTGCAATAACAAACTGCTTTAGTCCATCAACTCTGAATGCATAAAAGTCACTATTCGTCATTTCTTCCTCCTTCAGTTTCTAGCGTTTCTCCTGTCTTTTTGAACTCTCTGCTTCAGCGTAGCGCTGAGATCTCCATGGAAACAAGGTTTCGTTCAGTCAGCAGAGACATGGAGACTTATGTGAAAGAGACGAAAGCAGAATGGATGCAGAAAACCTTGGTGAAAGCATAGAGTGGGCTGTTATTTTCTATTGTTTGTGGTCACTGAGGGGAAGCTCTGACTGCAGACGTCCTGCAGACTGACCACATGCAAAGTTATACTGAAAGAAAAGATCAGTAAAAAGAAGCCAATCTCACACAGATTGTCACATTTAAAGCATAACTTTATGTACTGGCCATTCAGCTTGAGGCACTTTTTCTCCCCCTTACCCGAACATTATCATCAAATTCAGTCAGTAACAGCTCCACAGCTGTGAGTGGGTGTACACATCCCTAATGACATGATGTGAATGTGATCTGAACATTATGAGTAAAACACTTGTTGGGTATTATGCTGTCTGTGATTGCCTATTAAGGAAAAAATAGTGAAGATTATGTTGGGTACTTACTTAGTAACTACTGTACACAGTTCACTTTACATGAGGGAACATAAATGGTGAGTAATCACGAAGTCACGAGGGGCTATTGAGTAACTTCTCTGTGTGAGGAACTGGTACATGATGGTGCATAAAAAAGTGTAACTAATTATGCAGGCCTCAGTAATGAAGGGCTTTTGGACCAGAGTTAATCAGGAACACTTATGAGCAAAGTAGGACGTTTCATGGATTTAATAATTACATTTTCAAACTAACAATAATGCCAGCGTCACTGGTACAGTATTTCCCATTATCTGCTTGGGTTAAGATGTATTTAGAAAGGATCTGTACAATTACATTTTATTAATCTACCTCCAAATTATAATGGAAGATATTTAAGGCCACTTTAGATAGTAAGTGCCCCAAGAGTATTTTAAAAACTATATAAAGAAACAGCACCACTAATATTGGCTTACAAGTTCCTCATTTGATCTTCAGATTGTAACACTGTTGCTGTATTTTAGTGTACCTGGTGGTAAAGTGATCAGCAAAAAATGTCAGATTTCACATGCTCTACGTTATAGTTACACTAAACTCTACTGTGAATCGGACAAATAAAAGTCACTCAGATGTGAAGCAGTTCTATGCCTTTTATTGTGGCACAAGTTTTCATTACAACACTTCTGTTTTCTGGCAGCAGCAGGTGCAGGAGCTTTTAGTCTCAGTACCCAGTGAGGATCACACTGTCACATTTCATAAGCCGGTTTGCATAAAACAAATGCATAGAGGTGTTATTTGTCTTAGCCACGCCGCACCAGCCCTGGAGCCAGTAGCAGTTAGAAGTGTAATGATGGTAGTCAGTCACCGTCACACATTTCAAAAGCTGATTTTGAATTTTGTTTTTTCACTCGAGCTATGCTGCCATGGAGCTACAGTCAAGATAACTGCCACATGTAAGGTGTGTAACGCAGCAACAGCCGTACAACGTGTCACTGCAACAGTTAAATCTATTAGAATACAAACTTGCCAGTATGACAATGTTGTGATCTCATTCTGAAATGTTGTTGAATGGGATGTTTTTCCCTCTTTCTTCTGCTACCCAAGCCATGCGCTGTTGGCTCTGCAACCTCACCTCCTTGTTGCTGCTCCAAGTCGTTTTCTCATATGCGCAGTTTTGTCATTTTAACTTTCAAACCCAGCAGGTCTCCATATATTCTGTTATCAACTCAAAATGTTTTAACTGCCCCAAATTGGGGAGTTGAAAAGATGATACTGTATATAGTTGTTACAAAGGGATAAACTTTCTGTAGAGTTCAGAACTTTCTTTTTTTGTGCCAGGCCAAAGATATGATTTTTAAAGTCGTGAAGCTGGGCGTTAAAAGTGACGTCTATGGGGCACGTTAAGTTGGCTTCACTTTGTTAGCTAGCTAGCAGAGGTTACTGATGTAAATCTCACATGCTTATTTCATAACATTTTAAAGATAAATATATAATCTGAATCATTTTTCTAACACCAGGAGTTGATTGGGCTTCATTTTGTACCTAAAGCCTGAAGTCCCAAAGCTCAAAACCCAAGATACCTCCAAATGAAATAATCACAGCTGAATTATAGAACAGGTGAAGTTCCTCCAGGCTCAAATAAGTGATTATGGAGTTTTTAAAGCTTTGAAGGCTTCGATGATTAAAAAATTGCGGTGCAGCAGCAAAAATCCTCTTCTCAAGAAACACTCCATGCAAGCTGAAGTGTCATTATCCAGATTGTCTAATAGCCACAGCTTCGACTATGAAAGCATTGCTGGATAAACTGGTCTTTCTTAGGAAGGAGAGGATGTGTAGTCACATGGACAGCAGCGTCAAATAAAAGAAAAAAAGAAAGAAAAAAACAAACACTATCCAGAATTCCAGCTCAGGTACTTTTCATGCATCTTCGTTTTGCTCTTAGTTAAATATAACCGTAATATGCTGATTTTAAAACAAACAAACAAACAAACAAAAAAATTTTGATAGTAAGAACTCCTAATTATATCCAAAAGTTGCAACTTAGTCAGATTAATATTAATATTTAACACACACACACACACACACACACACACACACACACACACACAATGTGGAAGAGACAAAAACTGCATTTTGTTTAATGGCCACTTGAGGTTAGCTCCAAAAGTGAGACAGTCCCCATACCGACTCCCGTGTTAACAGGTCCAGCTTTACAGCATCAAAAAGCAGATTTACAGCACGGTGTGCCTGATGGT
This sequence comes from Tylochromis polylepis, assembly GCA_015107715.1. Classification (NCBI taxonomy): domain Eukaryota; kingdom Metazoa; phylum Chordata; class Actinopteri; order Cichliformes; family Cichlidae; genus Tylochromis; species Tylochromis polylepis. Next base: position 20,381 of record VVHJ01052314.1, read on the forward strand.
TTTTAGCCAACCTCAGAGGGGACCTTTGAAAAAATATCAATAGTCTTTGCTGCTGGAGAACAACTAAATAAAACAAAAAGAATATTTTCTTATAGCATATGGTTAGTGTTATGCTCATCTATGATGGTGGCTTAGACCTCACAGTGTTAACAGCTGACAAGCAGCTGTAGCTGATAGCTCTGGAGATAGAGCTCCCCATCATGCGTGCTGTTTGTGCCTTTGGAAAGTGGCTTGCAAAAGTATTCGGCCCCCTTGAACTTTTCCACATGTTGTCACATTACAGCCACAAACATGAATCAATTTTATTGGAATTCCATGTGAAAGACCAATACAAAGTGGTGTACATGTGAGAAGTGGAACGAAAATCATACACGATTCCAAACATTTTTTACAAATAAATAACTGAAAAGTGGGGTGTGCATAATTATTCAGCCCCCTTTGGTCTGAGTGCAGTCAGTTGCCCATAGACATTGCCTGATGAGTGCTAATGACTAAATAGAGTGCACCTGTGTGTAATCTAATGTCAGTACAAATACAGCTACTCTGTGACGGCCTCAGAGATTGATGGTGTGTTGTGGAAAAACGGAAGAAATATTGAGCACCTAGTGGGCAAGGTTCAGGAGGCTGTAAATATGGTGGTTGAGTGGGGATTTGACTGGGGATTCAGGTTTTTGGTGGAGAA
>VVHJ01052315.1:0-22335 GCA_015107715.1 Tylochromis polylepis
CATCTAAGTGACTCATATATCATGTGTAACCTGAGTAGAGAAAGACCGCGGGGGGTCTGAAAGCGATGCACCAGGAGTCCGGTGTTTCGCCAGCTCTAGTGAGCCATCTCTGAAAGCATCAGAGCACTTTCGCAAATATGTGATATCTTGATGAATCGAGCAGATATTTGGAGTTTACACAGCTACATTCGCGTCTGGAAATATCTTAGAAGTTTATTTTGTGACCCAGAAACTTGCATCTGCAAATGTAGCTGTCCTCCGCTGCCGTTTGTACCGCCTCCGTAGCTGCCGCCATTGGTGGAAACTGGAGATAGGTTGGGCCACGCAGGATACACCTGATCCATCCTTCAAATCCGAGGACATGAAGGACGCATTTGTCGCCGTATGTGAAGCATCCTTGGAATTGGGACAGCCTTCGTCGCGTCGCTGTGACGTCATCGGCCGTCAGAAGCATGCTACATAGGAAGCATCCTAGGTTTTGGGAAAGGGCCCGTGTATATATAGTGAGTGTTTTCTTGTGTTTGTTGCTGGTCTGTTTGCTTGTCATCCTGCTCATCATCCCTGTTTTAACTCTGTGTGTCAACTCTGTGTGTCTTCCTGTGTGCTATAGTTTCAGGTTTGTCTTTTAGTTTTTCCCGTTTAGGTTTTCTTGTATCCCATCTTCTGTTTTTGTCCTCACCTCCTGCTAATAAAGTTTCACTTGCTGCAAACCAGTGCCTGCACTTGGGTCCTTTTCCTCCCTTCACACGACTGCCGTCGCAGCTGTGACATTTGGATTTCTTTGGAAAGGTCATGCATCTTAAATAGATAGTGTTGAAGAGCTCTAGTTAAAGTTAAAGGGACATATATATTGCCAGTTATAAATGATATTATATCAAATATTATTGAGAGTCCAATATAAAGCTGATTTTATTTCCTGTACAAATATGGAAACTAATCATTTTTGTGGGAGATCTTAGCTGAAGCTTTTTAAATCATCATGACTCATTCGCTATAGTTGTTGTTATTGTTGCCTTGTGTACTGGGGGGGGGAATCCACATTCATTAATTTCTACACTCATTCATTCAACCTTTTCCCTCAATGTATCATTTACATTGACATTGCTGAGTGTTTTCATAAATTATACCTGGGAGTGAGAGAAGCAGAAGGTTAGCAGAGCGGCTTAGATTTGACTTATACAGACGCAAACAAGTCGTCCATCTGTGCAGTGATGTTTCACAGCGTGAGAGGACGGTGAGAGGAAATGTGTGAAAATGAATGCAGCCTTAAAGATCAAGCTGTGCCAGGTCATGGTATCATATCAGTGTCCTCATATGGCGTCACCATCTGACTCTGACCTCCAATTATTATTATTACAAGTATTTTAGAAAAAACCTGATTTTTAATTTTGGAAAATATAACAAACACTACTCAAGTTCACTGATGTTGCAAAAACTCAGATGAAACCTTAAATTTGCAATGTGCCTTGCTCATTACTTACTACAAGTAATGACATTGCTGCTCTTTATAAAACTACTAATCTGCACATATTCATCCATATATTATATGTCTTTCTTTTTATTCTTTATTTATTCTTTGCTGTTGATAACTGTACAATCAGACCTTGACATGTTGGGTATTGTTTATTTGATTTCCTCATAGGCAGACTGTGGGTTGTTATAGCAACCATGCATCAGTTCACATACCCTCAACTTTACAGTCTCCTAACTCATGACTGTGTTACTGAGTGACAGCGTAACACTACAATATTTCCCTCTGCCGAGGAGATGATGTTTTTCCTTTCATGCCCTTCTGTCTGTAGTCACAACAGTTTTGAATGAATTCTGATCAAACTTTGCAGGGGTGTAGAGGGGGGCCAGGTTAACAATCCATCAAATTTTACTTACATCCACCAAGGTCTTCATGATTTATTGGTGAAAAATGGACAAAAAGCCTTATGACTATGCTTTTTACAAGTGTGGTGTGAAATGTCAATATATAGAATGTCATATCAAGATTTAAAATATCATGTCACGTTTGATCTCTGACCTCTCTTTCAAGGTCAATAGATTGATCTGAAGGTAATTATACTATATAGAGCTATTTAAAACTATGTTTCTTACTGTCATTGCTTGTATTGGCAACATATAGGCCTATAGGGAATGAAATATGGGGATTCTAAATATCATGTTACTTTAGACCTCTGACTGCTTCTTCAAGGTCAATTAAGGTCAAACCGTCAGAAAATATATTTTATCTTCAAAACTTTGCTTAAAATTTATTAAATAAGTGCTAAAGAAGTGCTAACATTTAGGAAATTATACTGGAGTACAGGGATTATAAATATCACATTATAGTTTGCATCCAAATATCATGTCGCATTTCACCTCTGATTCCACTTTTATAGTTCACATTTCTTTCATCTTTAAAGAAATTCTTGTCAAGACAAAAAGAATGAGCTGCCTGCTTAGTTAGAAATATACTGTAGCATAATATTATATAATAAGCTCAAGTTATTCAGTCCAGTTGTTTACAAATGAATGGCTATTATCCATTACCTACTCCTACATGTTTGTGTAATCAAAGCAAACATCTGTCATGCAACTCTTATCTGATTTTTACTGCACAACAAACATCTTAAAGTACATTTAACAAAGAAAGAAAACAAAATGAATATGTGGAAAATACAATTCTATTCCCTTAAAAGTAAATACTGCTGGAGTTTTCACTCTCAGAGTGCTTCTTGATACTTTTGACACTAGGGTGGGTGCTCTTGGTCAACTTTCTGAAATGGACTATTTGTCTTGTGCTTACTGGGCTCCAGGTTGCACGTTAACAAGCTCAGTTTTATTTCTATAGCATCAAATCACAAAAGCAGTTGTCTCAAAGTGCTTTATATTGTAAGGTAAAGACCCCACAATAATACAGAGAAAACAGAGATGATCAGAGTTTGATCTGATGATGGCGCTATTTGAAGTGAAACTTTCAAGACAGTCTGAGGAGAGGTTAAGGGATCAGCAAAGTCAGTGAGAACTTTTCTCAGAGAGTCTTAAATCTTGATACAAAATTTTAAAAATAACATCCAGTAGCTAATTTCAGTGCAGACCAAAGGGGTTGTCTGACTAGCAATGAGCCTCACCCCTAAACACCAGCACAGAATGCTGGCCAAGTTTACATCCTTTTGTGTATACTTTATAGCATCTTTTCAGCAGCGCATATGATATTCTAATTTTTTATTCAGCACTCTAATAATAAGATTTAATATGCCAGCTCACTAGCCTCAAAAATACTAAGCTAATTCATCATTCTGTCTTCAAAACATGCAGCGCTCTGAGAGGTTAACAATTTGGAGCTAGGGTACAAACATGGAGCAGTTGTCAGTATTCATCGGTTCATGAAAGAAGAGTCTTCTTTTGATTGCATAACACTGGTCATTTTTCTGCAGTGTTCTCCAGCCACAGTGACCTCATGCCCTCTCAAACACATTAGCAGTCTTCAGGAGCGTTGTGGGTTTGGAATTCAAGCTGATGGACAGTAGAGGGGTTACTGAGTTCCTGCTTATATCTCTGAACTTTCTGCTAAATGAGACCAACTGAGCCCAGCTGAGCCCTTTCCCCCCTATAACTGCAGTTTGCACAAACATGAGCTTAAGCAATTAAAATACCATGGCAACATGAAATACATTATTGAGACAGTGGCATAACTGTCTGCAATCTCCAGATTGACATTAAAATAAAGATATTTCTTCAACCAAAGAGATTCTGATGTTTTTCTGTTTCTCTCTGTGGGATCTGGGACTCAGTGAAACATGCTTCAGTGTTTTGCCTCACCAATGCACCAACACAAATTTTCCACCTCTTCCATTTATAATAATGACAAAAAATACAATCAATAGCCTACCACCTTCCCATAAGTAACTTACTTTATCACTTTTAGTTTATAAAAGCTTGATCACCGACACAAAGCTGCCTTTGTCCATTTCCATAATTACATATAAGGAAAGCTTTTATGTTCCACTACTTTTACAATACAATCCGAACATTACATAAAGTCAGCCTAGCCGATGGCCACCTTGAAAGAAGAAGCCTACTGCAGTACAAGTACAGTATAGGACAAGGACATGCCTGTATTAGAAAATACACTGAAGCATCTGTGAAGTATTGCTTGTTGCAGTCAATTTTCAGCCTGAGTTTTGTAGCTTTTCCCTCCTTTGAAGTTGTTTAAACAAGCTTTCTACCACATGTTAAACCTGGTGCAGAGATTTACTTCCATTCACACCCCAGAACATCAATGAAACCCGTTTCAGTTACCCCTAAAGGTGAGGTTGAGATAATGGCTGTGTGCAGATCAGCCACGTTTTTCAACACCAAAGTAAGAGTACTGTTTTTCACGTACGAAGGTGCGTTGTTGTGTTGAAACAGGAAAGGCGCTAGCTGAAACTGCTGTCACAAAGTTAGATGAAGACTATTGTCTAAAATATCAGTGCATGCTGAAACACCAAAATTTCTCTTCCCTGGAAAATAGAATCTGTCACAGACCAAAAATGGACAAAAAACTGCCACAGACAGGTACTGCATGAAGGTAACATCACAGGTAACACTGGACTAGTGCTCAGTAGCCAGTTTGCTTAGATTTTCCCAGTGGTACAGCTGTGATGCAGAAGGTCTCTTTGTGCTTCATCTTCTTAGTGATCTGAATATGACCTGAAATGATAACATCTATCTAATGAATTACAGTTAACAGAGCCTCGTGAGGCATCTTTGCTTCAACAGGGGGCGCCAAGCTATAGTTACAAGTTGGGCTGCATGAAACGCTCTACTTGTTTTTATTATTGCGAGAAGAAAAAGTCCCCACAAAAGCAGTTTATGTCACTACAGTGCAATCTGTGCAATCCAACAATGACAAAGTTAAACTTCTAAATAATGCAACAACTTATATGCCAGCATGCTCAGTAGCTTTGATTATGCCACTTTTCCTGCTTGACATGAGCTGTGTTTCCTGTTTTTATTCCAGACTCTAGTCTGGCTCTGATTGTTTGCTGTCATTTTTCCCGTGGCATTTCACTGACCCTGGGGGCGAGCAGCTGACCGCTGGACTACCCAGCTGTATGAGAGGAGGACAGCGGGACGTCCATCTGACTGCTGCAATTCTCCTCCGAAAAACCCCACCGTATAAGCCTCTTATGTAAAGCAGAAAACACTGGGTAATCTCTCTCTGTCACTCCCTCTCTTAGCATCTGAGCTGTTGTCACTCTACTGCTACTAGTGTTTGTTAATTCATCACTTTGGTTCTTCCTTATTCTACTTTATCGGCAACAAGGAAATCTTATCTTCATCTTAAGATTTGTGATGTTGTATAATAAGCTTTACCAGCTTTCCGGGCTTACTCTCCCTCAGTATGTTTTTACATGAAATATTGTTGCTCAACATAAGTAAGTTTCACTGAGATAAAACAGTGCAAACAAGAAGATTCCTGAACACAAATTTCTTCCCCTTGTGGGAAGCATTTCCATCTTGCTGCTGAATGAGAGAAGTCAGCTGTCCACTCCCTGCTGTGTGCTGCTGTTGTCATATGTGGCGTTACCATGCAATGTGACAATGTAGTCTAGATTGTGTGGCACATTCCCTCTGCATGACGCCCACACATCACAGGTGTGGGCCCGTGTACAGGAATACACTCACACACTCTTGGCATGCAGATGGTATATGCTGGTATGCTACATCATATGTTTTGTTCATCTTCAGTTCTTTTTTTGTTATTCTAATTTAAATTATTTTACCTGACATTCAACTGATTTATTGGGCCTACTCTCAAACACATATCCAGTTTTTTTTTAAGTAACACTTGTAACATCTATTTTAAAGCTGTAAATGCTGGAAAGTAACAAATTATGTTCATCCCAACATTTAGAGAAGTATTATTTCTTGCTAAGTGCTTTATATTTCTCCTGGAATACATTTTAATGAACATTTTAGCTGACAGTTACTTTGCAGGCATTTTGCAGATTTTTTTATTAGTAGGCATGACACAGAAAATTCATTTAGGTAGGGCTTTAAAAAAAAAAACTGGCCATTTTCCGTTGTACTTCTCCAAGTTGGACTCATTTGATAATTTCACGGGTATTAAAAAGTTACTGACAAACCGCTGAACTAACTTTACGGGACCGTGACGTCACCTTTTGTGGCTGTAACGCTATCTCATGCACGAGCCTTATTAGCCCACTTCTCGAAGCCAAGCCATTTGCGCCGTGCTGACGTAACGTGACGTGGTCTAACGCACACGACGCCGTTGAAATTGGAAAGAGTAAAAGGTTTTAACACAGTAAGAATGAAGTCTAATCGGGAGGGTGCGAAAGTAATCTTAGTACAGCTGTTTTTCCCGCTGCTCCGCCACAAGCGCCAACTGACTACATGTGTCAAGGTAACGTCACTATGTCCCCACTGTAAACATCGTGTTCCTCCGCCAAGAACGGATAAAGTAGGGCGGCGGAAAGTTACTGAACCCCACTCGCTCGACACCCAGTAGAAACACAACTTCTCCACCCGGAAGTCAAATGGTTAATTTTTATTTATTTATTTACAACATGTATAATAGGAATACCTATGCAAATAGAGCAAATAAAGGACGTAGCCTAACATTTATCCAGGGACTGGATATTAAAAAGAGGCAGTATTTTGCAGTTATATGCCTTTCTAGGTAAATGTACAACCTAAACATCTACTGTGAGAAAGAAAAAGATGGCACTCGATAATTTAAAACGTTTGTTTTCATTTATTTCCCCACGAAAATTATACGCAAATCTCCTAAATGATGGGAGGTCTGGGAAAGGGGGGGGATTCAAAGCAACAAAAGCAAGAATAAAAGAAAAAAATCAAAATATGCTTAAGTCGCATAAGCTCCGATTTTCCGGTTAATGTGGCCCACAAAAACAAGCAGTGAGAGTGTCTGCTCTCAAAACAAGACAAGCGGAGGGATATAAACTCTTAACACATGATGTCGCCATCAGCCCTTCCTACTTCTCAGCTCACCTTCCAGTCACTTCGCACCGACAATTTCATTGGTCGAGGCATCGCGGAGAGCTGGGCCCCATTGGTCGCGCACCTGTCAATCTTAAAGCAATGCCACTCAGGATAGATTAGGCACCATTTGCCATAACTAAATAGTTACATTGTACATCAAGTAGGAAGAATTGTTTTAATTGGTAGTCCACTGCGCTCGGCGGAGAGTTCATCTTCGTCCAAACTGCCTGAACGCGTTGAATGCAACGAAGTGTAACGCTTGAATCTCCCGTCTCATCCAACAGATGTGGACACTGCCCGGGTAAGTCACTCTTTACCAGCTTGTGTCTGCATTTCACGTTTGCCTCATTTTTCTTTCCTGCCTCTTCCTGTGTTTGGGCAGTTCTGACAACTGCGTGTCCAGACGCCGTGTTGTTTGTTGTTGAGGTGTTTACATGTTTGTGTCGGAGTTGAAAAACTGCCACAGAGCCGCGGTTGTGGTAACTCTGAGGAGGATGTGCACGGTGCTCGCTGTAAAACCTCCCAAGTGTCTGTCAGTGTTTGTATCAAGAAAACAGTTCTTCGTTTAGTTTGCTAAGTTAACGCCAGTGCCACAGTCAGAGCTCACATCTCACTGCGTGCTCGCACGTTTCAGTCCCACAGACCTTCAGTAAACAGCATCTCTCAGCTGGTGGATTTGAGCGTTGTGCGCAACAGTAATAACACTCCATTAAGAGCTGTCAGAAACGATTTACGACAAGTGTCAGCCGGTTTTTGACGTGATTTCTCTTCATTTCTCCAAAGCCATTTCATTCCAAGAAAAGAACGCATGTTTAGTTTATTGGCAACTTTTATTGCACCATCAATTTCGTTTACGTGTTAAATGACAGGTTTACATTGCGGAGAAAGTGGGCAGATGAAGAGAGAAGAGCGCAGTTTTTGCTCTAGGTAAACTGTAGTGATTGGTGAAATTGTGTTTCTTTATCAAAAACCACATTGGACGCTTTCCCTCATATCCTTTAAGCTATCGCGGCTGTGGAATTATTTTATCTCTTTCATGAGCCTATTTCCGACAATTGTGCTCTCATTGCCGTGCGTAATTGCTTCTCTCCCGGGAGAGAGTGCCATCAAACTTCTAATTTCCCCCTCAAACCCGGAAACCATTTTACTCGTGGAAGCAGCCCGTAATGATGGCATCAATAAACCCAAATAAAGCTGCTGTCAAGTCAGCTCTGAGTTTTGCTTGAAATCAGAACGGGCCCTTCTTTTCCCACGCACAGCATCTCAGAGAGGCAGGTGATTGGGATTAGAGGGGGGCAGCAAGACAATGAGAATATGTCCCTAGAGAGGAGTCTGGCATGTCAGGAGGCAGGAGGAACAGTTATCTATTACATCATTATCTAGTGCAGCAGAGGAATGCACGCAACACTGACAGATGAGCGGTTCAACAATGCCTGCAGGTAAAGTCCGGATTGCCAAAAAGGTGTCAGTGGCTCTCCAGGGAGCCAGTCCAGGTAAGGGTGCTAGCGAGCGTCGCAGCAGCCAGAGGAGAACAGATTAGGTGTTCTCTGTGAGTCTTTGTCAGTAGGGCATGTTCGCCTTAGAAGCTTACACCGCAGATGAGTGTTTGTCCTGATGAGACAGGTAATATGGAGATGGAGGGCAGAACTGACTGTGGGCATTAAACCACTGATGAATATACAAAAGTATCAAGAATTGCAACTAAATTGCTCATTTCAAGTAGCATCAAATCAGAAAGCTAGAAATGTAAAAAACTGTGAATATTCACAGAAGAATTTGCTTACTTAATACTAAAGACTGAAAATAGATTTTATTTTATTTTTTAAATCTTAATATGAACATACCGTGCCCAGTGAATCAAGAAATTAAAGTTATGTTCTAAGAAGTAACAAATTACAGCTCTCAAGTGAAATCTGACTTCAAAACAGAGTCAGAACTTAATCCAGAAAAGTGGACCTGCCAGTATCAGATCTTCTTCTCCCGGTCTCCCTCTGCTTTCCTTTGGTCTAACATCCTAAATGTGATAGCTGTTTGAAAGTTTGCCGCTGTTTGAAGTTGCCAGTATCCCAGTTTAATTCTCTGGTATAGTTTAAGTCTTACCCAGCAGACAAAGACGTGAAGATGGTCGCAGGTTTTGGGTGTAATTGCAGCATCCCTAGTTTAGGACCTGTATTGCATGCCGTTCTCCCCCCAATCTCTAGCTTAGGTTTTGCACTAAAAACACTAAAGTTTACATCAAGCATATCTTTTTTTTAAAGATATGTGAGCAAAATCAGAAGTTGGACTGACTAAAAGAAATGTTTTTTGCTGTTTCTGACATTATCAAGATGTCCAGGCAGCGATTACCCGCTCACTAATGCATCACCTTATCTCTCTTATCCTTTTGTTCCATGTGAGATTGTGAGGTGTGACCCTGCTGGCTGTAATCCTGATTCTGACATTATCAGAGGTCCTATATAAAACATCACCATCTTCTTCTGAAGTTTATTCCACTGCTGCACTCTTGTCCACCTTTTAAAGGAAGGTAAAATAGTTGCTCTTAAGTGTGCAATAGAGTCTCAGGGTCCAGTTCTCTGAAGTACTCTCCCCTCCACTTGTGTGGCCATGTAGGAATACAATCCATAAATTGAGCAAAATTTTGTAACCAGACTTGTTCAGTGAAAAGGGGCTTAAGCTCCAGATAACTTGCAGTATAGGCTCAACTGTCGTAATGGGCTTTTGTGTCCCTGAGAACTGTGACTGCCGGCAAAGCTGTACACAGCTCTCATTCCCAGTCAAAAGACCATCCAAGCTAGGGTAGAACTTAAGGAGATGATTTTTATAGTTGAAATGAATCATCTTGGAATTAATTTAGCTGAATCCAAATTTAGAGCTGAGATTCAGGACGTGGAGAAAAACAAAACAAACAAACAAAAAACAAAATGGGTTTGGTTTAGGTTTTCCATGCCAGAGCTCTACCATGTGCTCCCATCGTGTGCTCTGTTGGCCACAGTCAAAACACAGTGGGGGAAGCGTGCCACCTCCCTCTCTTTGCTTCTGCAAATTTGAGGAAGTACAATCATTCTCTCCTGGTGCAGCTTCCTGCTGAACTGCAAACACAGGCAGTCAGCCGGTGCATTTTCCAGACATTACAGAGATTGTCAGTGTCCATCAGAAGCGCAGTGACATAGCTGAACGTGTTTAAATACACAGCCCTGTAGTTTCTTGTGCATACAGCATTTAAACATTCAGTTTGATGGCTTCGTAGGACGCGTCCTTAAATGTATCAACGCATGCAATTGCATTAATGCTGAGGCTGCTGATTGTTTTTCCTACTTAATTAAACTTTTTTTTAGTTAAGTGTTTGAAAATTGTGAATTGGCCCAATAATAAATTAATTTAATTTGCTGCAAATCCTCCCTTTGGAGAAGGCTGTGAGAAGAAAATGTTTTGATGATAAATGACTGAACCGACTGAGTTATTCATTAATTTAATTTAATTTAATTTGAATTTAGTCAGCTAATTAGTTCATATTAGGGCTGGGGCTGGTCGACATGTTAAAACTCTCCAACCTGCCGCTGTCAATCCAACAACTGGTGATAGCTGGCATGTTTGTGAACTTCCACACAGCGCCTTGTTCTCCAGTGCTCAACACTGACCGTACAGCTCCAGCTCGCAACGGCTCTACATTGGTGAATCTTACACGAGGATCAAAAGCAGCACTTCACATCTTCTAGAAGGGACCATCTTCAGCAACTGGACTTTTAATTATTGAATATTTACTTATTTTAATTATCAAGGAGGCAAAACACTCAATAAGTAAAATAAAGTGGCAAAAATCTTTAAAAAAATTGGATGTTATTTTAATATATAAATATATGTTTTGCATTGAACCACTTTGGTACTGATGTTACCTGTTATATTCTTTCTCATTTCTTGGACATAGAAAAGGCCTCTAAATTTTAATTCTAACAAATGCATACATGAAGCAAGCTGCCTGCTAAAGACACTAGCATACACAGTAATGATTATGTGTTGTAATAGCCAGCAGTAACCTTTTTAACACGGTGGTAAGTGACTCGCACTAGGCGGATTCCTTTTTCAAAATGATAAGCAACATTAAATGTTGTTGACAGACCTGCTGTCAATGTAATTCCTGTGTAATTACCACTAGGACCAGCCTGTTATAACAATAAGAATGCATAACTGACTGAACCTCACCTCTTTCCCCAGATCAACTGGCCAGTCAAGTCATTCTAGAAGTTAAGAAATGTATTTAACATTTGGTTAGTTAGCATCAAGGGGGTTCGACTAGTGGAATAATTCACAGTATAATGGAATTGAGATGTTACCTAATGATGCTATCATGGTATTATGAAGAAAGAATAAAATGCCTCTTAAAAGGAATGAGTTCTCTATTTAAACATTCATTGCGGTGTCTGTGTTGATTTAGTTAATTAGCTGTCTGATTTACTTTTCACCACTTTCTGCCAACTGTAGAAGCAGGCATGGACCATCAAGTGCTCAGAAAAAAAAACCTCTTCCATTTACTAAGAATTGTTATGTGATATGACTAAAAAATCCACAAGGTACTAATGTTGCACGTCTGTTTTCTTAAATTTAGGTGGTTATTTAGACAAATGGCCACTGGCAGGATACCTGCTAGTTAATGTTTTGGTTTTTTTTTAGAAAAAGCCTGATAATTAATTGAAGCATCAGCTTTGATAAAATACGACCAAATTCTAACACTTCTTACCTACGTTGGGATAATGAAAGCTTAGACACTGTACCAGAGATTTGAATTAAATTAAGGAACAAGTGAGCAGCAGTGCATTTGCTCCCTGACAGATTTTCCAGAGCCCTCCATTAGTCAAGACCTTCCTGACTTTCATAGTGGAAAAGTCTGAGGTCTAATTTTCATTAATCAATTTGTTTGTTGGCTGGGCTGGGTATTGATGGGCTTTAATCACTGCTGAAGCCAAGGCCACATTAGCTAGTGAGAGCAGAAAATTACATCAGCATGCTGTGGAACTTAAAAACCTTGTTTTATATTTCAGCACCAAGGAAACCGAAGAGAAAAGAAATAAGAAAGTTGTTGAATAGAGGCGAGCTGTGCTACTGTAGCTACCATGTTGTGCAGGGCAAGTCACCTGCCACCTCATTGATTTGCCTGTTTATCTTTTCAACTCAGACTTAGCCTTGTATAATAGTAGTAAAGCATCTGTGTTGGGTATGTGTTTTCCCTGTGTTCGCCCTCAGCTGACCCACGCTCTCATCCCACGATGGCGCAAAAACCTTTCTTGTAGGTTGGGTTAGATAAGCGTCACCCCTTCACCGTTGTCAAACTGAAAGCCTTGCACCACAAGCCACGCTCCTTTTCAAACTGACGGAGCATTTCAGCAGAAAGGAGCAATTACTACCTGCTCTGGTCCTGTTGCTTTCATGGCCTCTTTTGTGTGCTGATTCCAGGGCAGATTTTATCCACGGCTGTTCCCACGCTGAGCAAGGAGAACAGGAAGAACTCAGCCGCACAGCAGGCCTCTGCCTTCTGCTATTATGGCCATGATTCAATCATTGCAGGGCAATGCTTTAGCCTGGCACACTGAAAGAGGAAAGAAAATGTCCTCACTCCCTCTCTGTTAATGGAACTTAAAGCCAAAGGTGTTTTTGTACCAAGAGGAGACCATCAGCCTTTTAATGTGGGAAGTAGCAGCAGCAAGCTTCACCTCACAATCCACTCTCCCCCTGCTGTGGTTTTAAAATGGCCTCCCTTCTGTGCTTGCAGCCAGAGAAGCCCCACGTGTGGTGGAGGAACCAGACCAGGCGAGATTTGCCACTCCTCGTGCGGCTCATCACACCGACTGTTTGTTGTCTTTCCCCTGACCCCGAGTGGGAGAGTTCAGTGTGTTAGATTTTTAGATTAGATTTATTTTTAGTTATACGTACTCGGATTACAAGCAAAACAAAATAAATAGGACTTATTGAACAATGTTACATGACACGGAGACAGTTTGCTATTACTTGCGCTGAGCATTGCAAAAATCCATTTAACCAATCCAGCCAACATTTTTATTGGCAATCTGGGGGCATCGATACTTGAAATACAATTTAGCGGTAGTAAATCAAAATTAAATATCAATCTACTGCAAAATTTCAAATCTGTGTGTATATCTCTCTGTAGTAATGCTGTGCAATATTTAACATTGATTTTAATTAATAGCTTTTATTAAAGCGGAACATTTCCTGTCTACTAATGAAGACCACGGGATGTGGCTGAAAGCACTGGAAAAAAACAACAACGCAGACCTTGAGATAAGGCTTTGTTTTGTCAAATTGCTATTGTCGTGGTTTGGAAAATAGCCTTTAAGTGCAACTGACAAAGAATTTGAATTACAGAAAACTATCAGTTGAACATTGCTGTATTTCTTAAAATGATTAAAAAGCAGACATCAGGACAAACGGTAAGTATCTGCGATCATGGGTTCAGTTATGCCAAAATTTTAATTTAAACAAACTTTCCATGAAGTGTTATGTCTCCTGACAAGAACTACTGGCGATAAAGATATCAAGGAGAAATCTGAAATGCTGTTTTGGCAAAGCATGACCGTGCTCGGCGCTGAGCTCTGCTGTAATTTACCAGCTTTTGTTTTCATACCAGCTGGGAACGCTTGGACGAAAAAAAAGAAGAGAAGAAATCTGATTATTTGTCCAGCATATGATTATTTGTACACTTAAACACTAGAAACCAGCATCCACCTTAGTATTCTTTAAACTGTTTGAAACATTTACTTGGAATTTAGGATATTTCCTCATGGTTTACACGTGGCATGGAATGTCAGTGTTCCAGGATCTCAGTGAAGTGAGAACACCATCGATCTCACCTTGTTAAAAGTACCATGCCACTACATAAAAGCATGCATTTATAATTTGGTTTCAAACATCGCCACAGGTTGTTTAGGTTTAGATTTTTGTCATTTCTGTTTTATGCGTTGTTAAAGTAGTGAAAAATAAACTTGCATATGAATGCTTCAGGGAAAAGAGAGATTTCTAAACTTGAGGTATTTTATTGGCCAGGAACTAAAATTATTTAAGACCTGAAATATTTTGTAGACAAATTGTAAATTTTTCACATGACTAATCAATCTTTAGCATACCATATAGTATTTTACATAATTTTTTTGTGCATGTAAAAGGTCTGCAAAGTCACAAAAGCTAATATGTGTCTAGTTACCATTTGCCTTGCTCACATGTCCATAGAGCTATGTTTAAAAAAAAAAAAAAAAAATTCAAAAACTGCAGTACAGGTAGACTGTTGGAAACTTTATACCTGATATGCAAATCAGTGTCTGGGTTACTGTATTTTCATATCTCTGACCTGACCTCAGATGGCTTGTTTGTGAGTAATCCATGACAATATGACACAAATAATCCAGGAAATATTAATGCAATCCTGTAATGTCGTGACTTGTTTATGGCTATGACTCTGGTTTGAATGTGTGCACATGAATTGTTAGGTTTAGTTACCAGTTTTGTGTGGATTGTTGCTATGCTCATAAGAATATGCAAACAATTTTTAAAATTTTTTTTTATGTTGTTCAGAACAGACTGGGCTTTTATGCACGAGTGATTTATAGGAGCCAAAATGTTTCAGACAGAAAGTGAAAAGAGCTGCTGCAGCAATAGCATGTTTTGGTTGACCACCAAATTAAAACCTGTAAATGACTATGATATAGGGTTCTTAAATCGAAAAAGATATGGTCTGTGGAGTCTATGTTGGACGTTTTTCAGTTGTTAATAAAATTTTGTAGTCTAAACAAGCTTTTTTTTTTTTTTTTAAATAAATTGGAGCAGGAGAGAAAAGTGTTTTCACTGATAATGAAACTAGTCACTTTGTGCAGCACTGGACTCCATATGATGCATATGGTTCAAACACATGAGTGTTTTTGTATGTTTGTTTGTTTTGTTTTTTAAATTAATCTTGGATGGTACTGAAGCTCTCATGTTGTCAACATTTGCTGATAAACAGACAGGTGTGGGTCCCCTTGGCCACCCAAATTCTGGAGCCATTCACTCATGTTGACAAAATTTCTGTACAGACATACAAACAAATAAACACCTGACAAAGTATTCAAACCAGGACCAGGTTCCCTTCAGGACCACTTTTGGCACTGAAGACAAATGTACACAGACTCACGAGCTGAAATTATTACCAGCTTTGCTATCGTGACTGGTGAAAATTCCCCAATGTACATACTGTAATTGTTTCCTCATGTAGCCTGTAAGTACTTGCCAACATGGCCTCTCTGATTTGACCCTTAAGGCCAAAGTGAAAAATCAGGGTACACAAAAGCTGTAACTACAGGGCAACAAAAACTCCCTTACTTACACAGGACTAATCCCTGTCCTCCAGCAAGCTCTTAATTGGGCCATCATCGGCTGCTGATCTCTGGGTTAAACATCAATTAAGGTAATGAGCACATAAAGAAGAGGGAAGAAGATCAGGTTGGGGAGATGGGGGGAGTCAGTCCGGAGGGCAGGGAGGTGATCAGGGCCCACCCTGAGGAAGACTGAAGTGTGTGTGTTTCTGTGAAGAGGTAGCTTAACGAGTGGAGTGTTTTTGTTTTTTTTGTTTGTTTTTTGTTTGTTTTTAAGCCGTGGAGTGGAGTGTTGATTATGGCCGTGCGGGAGGGAGTCTGCTTCAAACAGCTCGATCGAGACTTCTTGTTAGTTTAGCTGCGTTTGTGTTGGACAGGCTGTGGTCTGGGTGAGGTCCTCAGCATGTTTCAGGACAGTGATGTCTAATCTGCTCTTCAAAATTCAAATATTAAATTAACAATGATGTGAAAAGCTTAATTAAATTAAGAACTAAGGGACAAAATATGATAAATAATATTAATTGGCTAACTGTTCCAGCTTGAGTCATGATTAAACTGAAAAAGTTTAATATTAATGTGAATTTTCTGGAGTGGTAGGAGAAAGATGAAGACATAATGGTTTACATGATCTCCATGTGCAAATAAACCCTATTAAATTTAAAGATAAGTAACTTTTGTGATTTAAAACTAGGAAATATTTCTGTTCAACAAGATGCACACAATATGAACTTGACTTTTAGAATATATTTTCCTTTTGGGTATTATAACTTATTTAAATATTATTACTTACTCAGAGATTTCTTGTAATTTTGTAATCAAATATTTTCTTCCATGTAGTTTTAAACATTTACTTATTCTGTATTTTTCCTCTGAGAAACATTCCAGTAAGAACAACTGATTTGATTGATGATTTTATGATACTCCCTGAAAGTCCAATGAGGAGGAGACATCATTCCCATTCCCATCCATACTGCTTGACTGACAGACGATCTCTTAAAGGCAAAGGACAAGATGGATATGAAATTAAAATGTAAATTACTACTTGAAAGACCATTTTTCATCATAGAGTACCGGAATAGTATAACATTGTTCAGTACTTTTGAGAAAATTAGTTGCTATGTTTTAAAAGCCTTTTGTGCAAAAAATTAACATTTGTATGTAACTGGGGATAGGATTAGGAATGTTGTCCATCTCCTCCTCAGAGTGTTAATACTATAGGTTGTTTATTTGAGTAGTAGTCCATGAATATTAGAAATGAACCCAAACAGCCTTTGGTATATTTTTCTTTTGATGAAGGTAGCTACCATTTGCATAAGGTCAGCATAAAACCTTATTAAAACCTAAATACTTGAGATGGTCATTAGAGAAACATCTTAAGCTTTTGATGCTGTAATATACTGCAATTTGTCTTTCTATTTGTCTTCATTTGACTGAATACTGAGAAGCTGTTGTATCACTGTCTGAGAGGTCAATAAAATGTCAAACATGTCTGCAAGAATTCATTCGGAACACTTTTACCCTGTTAAATTCACCATTCAATATTTAACAAACAGATGATTCAATCTTCAAAATACATAACTATTTTATAAGCAGACCTCTTAAGATGACTTGTAGATTTAAAAGAATCCTAAAATGTGCTTTTCTTTCATGTCAGCAGTCATTTTTTATTTCTTCACATCAGATTTTCAAACAGCAACCACATTTCTCTCTGGAATTAATGTTTAAAGTTATAGTTTTGAATGCAAATTTCCAGTTATGAAAACCAGATATCTCAGTGTATCCAAGAGCTGGTTGACCTAAGTTTAAAAACATTAGTAACCCTCTATCTGTCTATTGTGCTGTGGGGCAAAAAGGTAATATTTTAGGTTCTGATTCTGATTGCCCAACTGAATCAAGAATCAAACTTTAAGCTTTTAAAAAAAGGAAATCGAAAAGTGCAAGTAACCATCAGAAAATTGTATATCAATGACCGGAACTATTAGAATGGACTTTCTGGGCCTCTGGAGCTCTCAGTGTCAGTAACATATGAAACAGAAGTTTCCAAACTGCAATGACATGTCTCCAGATTCATCCACATGCAGGCGGATAGGGAAAAAAAAATCAATACTACTACTGTTACAAACACCAAAGCTAACCATTGATGTAGGATGCATAATGGCAACATAGACATGTTTTTGTAACTTAATGCCTGTTTCTCTACAAAAACAATTTTCTAATTGCTTTTGAAGTAAAAGTAACTTTGCCTCCGTCAAATAGATTAAAACTGGAAAACTCTAATTTGGGATCTTCTAAAGTCACACCATCAGACATGCAATGGTAACTTTGGATACAAGATGATTTTGATACTACTTTGCAGTTGATACCAAAACTTTAATGCACTGAATTGGGATTAATGGCAAGTGGAAGGTAGTATTCATACTGACACTGACCTCTT
This sequence comes from Tylochromis polylepis, assembly GCA_015107715.1. Lineage (NCBI taxonomy): Eukaryota > Metazoa > Chordata > Actinopteri > Cichliformes > Cichlidae > Tylochromis > Tylochromis polylepis. The sequence goes on from VVHJ01052315.1 coordinate 17,788, forward strand.
TCATACAGTATGTTCAGTGCGGAACTGTTGTGCCTATATTCTGTGTGTGTTTTGTGTGAAAAGTAAAGGGATGGAATAGGCAGATATTGTTGTTGCACTTTTAAGGTGGCACCAGAGGCAGTCTCAGAGACTGAATCAATGTCTGTGTGAAAGGGAGATCCAGTATTGTGGAGCACTCCACACTAGACACCACGACTCTGTTCTGTTTCACGTCACACCTCTGATTCTGGTACATCAGCATGTTATCTGAAAACACACACTGGAGCCTCAGTGCCATTTGTTCCATTCGCTGTGAACAAGTAAAAGTGGCATAATGAGAAGTTGGTGTCATTATAGTATGAAAGGGAGTTCATTTAATCCATTATTGATCCAATTTGCCAACCAATCAGTGTTTTTAGTTGAGCTAATGCTCTCATGTTGGTTCCTGAATTGGTTTGTGAATAAGGTTCTGGGGATATTTAGTTCCCGGGGCCATTTAATCAATATGGCCATTACACTTTGCCCACTGAAGAGGAAATCTGTGAGATGCACCTCTGCTTTATAACTGATCAGCAAAATATGATGCAGAACATTTGGAAGTTACGTTGCTGTGAAAACAACTTGATATGTTGGAGACTGCTGGTCTCACCTTTCAGTACAAGTGCTACACAGGCACTCTGATCTTATAGAGAAAGTTGGGTCCCAAATTCCTGTTTGACAAAATTTTCTCTCTCTGTTGACTGTCATCCTGACCTAAATTATAATCAGCCCTCTGTGGTTTACCACAGACTTTCCATTCATCTCCCAGATCAACAGCAGCAGAGAATTTCTCTTCCTTGTCCTCAGATGACAGATTCTGGGGAAGTAGAGCAGGAGGGTGGCCTGGACTTTAAAGAGACCTTCTGGTAATATGAAAGGTCACAGGAGTCTGAGTGTTCTGCCAGTGCCCTTGAGCTAGATGCTGAATGCTGAACTACTTAGTAGCGCTGAAAAAAAATAATAGTTTGATTTCAGCGATGATGAAAATGTGCAGTAATTTCCAAAGGTTGCTGATAATGTGAGTACACCATGTCTGCTCACACTGTGAGATGCAATTATTCTGTGAAGGTCTGGTACATAAAAGTTGAACGGGAATGGAGAAAAAAACAAAACAAAAACTGAATGGTAAATCCCTCAGTTGTTGACTTTTTTTTCCTTTTTGGCTAAAAATATCTTGTTCAGGGTGCTAAATATATTTGGTCTGCCTCTGAATAAAATTGCTGGAAAACCAGCTTTGGAGCCAAAATGGAAATCTGGGCTGACCTCGTTTTGACTATGAAGTAGAAACAGATGAGAAAAGAAAAACACTGAATGCACATAACATTTATTTTGATCAGGGATTTTGGAATCTGCAGGTCTCTGCCCCTCTCATTACATTTCATCTCCTGGAGTCTGTGCTGTTTTGTGATCTTGCTCTGTTGCCTTGTGCTTCACTATAGCACTTTATCCAGATTAAGTCGTGTTTTCCTTCTTTTAATATACTTGTTACCAAAGAGATAATCTAATGCAAAACTAGCCAAATGGATATTGTACAGAGTGTGCAGTGGGATCAAAGGCCACTGGCCCTGGATCAAGACACAGCCCGCTGCTTCTCTGTAGGTTTAATGCAACTTAAACCCAACACAATTTGCAGGATTAACCTCTAGTAACAGGGGCTTGATGGGCACTCGCAGCACTCTCAGGGTTGCACTGCGGAAAACCAATCTTGGTTTGACCTTGACAAGGCTGTACTATCAAAATCCACTTACATTTAGTTTGAATCCATTTAGTTCAGCTTCTGACAACCTTCAGCATTACAGCCTTTTTTATTTAAAAATTCTCCTACACACTTAGTAAGCTTGGAGTTCGTAAAAGGAGAAGAAAGAAAGTGAAAAGGAAAAAAAAGATAAACTAAATGAACAGCACTCAGTAAAAGCAGAAATAATCAAATAAGCTGCCTGCATTGTTGCTTATTTAATATAAATAACATTTTTGTTTTAATAAGATCAAAAAATTAGATCACTTGGACCCAACATATTTAAACCTCTGATATCAATAAACATTTGATTTAAATCCATAAACTGGAATACTTCTGAGTGAAACTTTCTTGAACAAGGTCAACTTGATCTGTATTGTCTTGCTTCTGACTTTAATTAAAAACCTGAAGCTTTCATACTCACTCCAGTGTCCTACTGATGTTTAAAGGAAATTAAAAAAAAGTGTCCTAGTTTGGATTTCTGTCTCATAGTGATGAACCTTGCTTTCATAGCATCACAAAATCAGCATTTTATAACACAGCTGGAACTGAAGGTTACTGACTTCGCCAGAAACCCAGTAAGAGCAGCAGATACCAGGAGGATTACTGAGAATCAGAATCAACAATGGCCAGCAATCCACAGCATTATATTTAGCTTAGATTAAGGCTTCTCTGTTGAATGACTCAAGCTGCAGTCTCCTTTGTGCACACTGATGGTTCACTGGAGGTCTATCTGGTATTGCTGCCAGAGAACTCTGAGAACAATCCCTCGCAAAAAGATTAAAAAGGAAGAAGCAAGCAGAAAAAAAGATGAAGCTGGGACATGGATCAAGGAGCACACCTACAAGACCGGAGGAAGCTACAAGAGGAAAAAAAAAAAAAAAAAGATGTATAAGAGAAGAGATTTTTGTTTCAAATGTCATGCATCTGTTTTAGGAAAGTGTACTACCTCAGATGCATCATTCAGTATTCAGAAACACAGATCATTCTGCCTCCAGAAACAGAGATGTTTCATAATCACAAGTCTTTTGCTGACTCAAAACTTGAACGTTAACTCATACCTTAAGTTGCTTTTGCCAGGAACTGTTTTGTTAAAGTGAATGCCAGAATTTTTAAAAAACTCTTTGCCTTACAGAAAGAAGCAGTTGAAATGGGTTAAAAAAAACTATTTTGCATTTGGTGGTGGGGGGGGGGAAAAAATCGAACGATAAACTTGAAGTGACATAGCCACCTTGATGATACCCAGTGATTTCCATACTCTGCATTTTGAACCCACTATCTCAGCTTCAACCTTGTAAGCTTGTAGTTCATAAACTTTATAGGTGGAACAGACTAATAACATACTTAACAACACTGGAGCACAAACCTCTTAGACAGGATGTTCCAGACAACAGTCTACATTATTTGTAAGATAATTCCATTAAAATGCTCCAAAAGGCAGCAATATCACAAAGGCTGTTTAGAGGTCGAGTTCAGTAACCCAAATTAGAGGAGGAGAAGCCTAGCAGGAAGCTCTGGGCTATAGCTGCCTGTGCTGGTATGTCCTAAGTTTAAGCACCCCATAAAGTTGTTCTGAAAAGAGAAACTAGCTAAAAAAAAAAACCAAACAACTTTATTGTACCAGGCTGTGAAGAGGTTAATGTAATCTTGAAGGTTGGATATTGGGTAATATTTTGCCTAAATTCCAGCACATTTTGGGTTGGGCTTCCCCACATTCCTTTCATTTCTACTTGTAGGCAACTCCATGATTACAAATTGATTAAGTTTTTGGTTTTCATTCCTGCTTTGTTTTGCCTTTGCTGTTGGTGGCTCAGTTTAGCTGTCATGGTACCAAAAGGTTTGGGTATCATCACTGATAAATGACGTGAGATTAACCTGGTCTCCATGGTCCTTTTTGACGATTCTAATCAGAGTCACATGAAGGCTACAGCACATAGGGATCTGAGTTGGTGGCACAGATCTGTGTGGTCCCAATTGGAAGGAAACTGTGACTTCAGTCAGCATTTTTTTTTCTTTCTTTTGCCAGTCACACCAAGGAGGGGAAAAATGTGATCTTTGTAAGGGGGGGGGAGTAGAAATTGGGAGACTCTCAGTTGTCAGTTGTGAATGCAACCGAATTGCTGTGCCACCATACTGACGGGGTTATGATGGCGTGAGAGCAGGGGCTGCTGGCCAGCACTCCAACACAGCTGAAATAGCAAGCAGGAAGAGCCAGGAGCTGAAACGCTACACCCAGGCTTCTCACACTCTCCCTGTCTCTCACTAAACCTCTCTCCTTTTTTCTTTTTCTCATTCTCTTTCATGCTCTCTCGGTCTTTCCCCATCATCTTTCTTATTTACTCTGTTTGTGTTTAATCTGAAATCCTGCCATTTTCTTGCTCTTTATCATTATCATCTAGCCTCTATCTCATCTCCCCATTCTCCTCACTCTTAATCAGACACCTCCCACACCTCTCATCCACTTCCAGTAAAGCACAGCGAGAGGTTACGGCCTTATTTGAATATATGAATGCATAACAACCTCCTCCTTGCTGGGGCGTGGCATCGTTTTACAGTCACACAGCTGTGGCAGTGTTATGGGACCATCTGCACAAGGCTCATTAAGATAGCCATAAGCTAACATGGAGAAAGAATATGTATGGAGGGAGGGGGGTGGTTGGGGGTGGGGGTGGGGGGTGCTTATTCATCCTTGTTCCTCTTCTTCTGTAGAACAGCCTTACCCCAGTTGGGAATATTTCCAGAGAGAGAAGTAGAAGTAGAGGAAGGAGGAGCTTGAAAAATCCCCTTTCCATTCT
>VVHJ01052318.1:0-12265 GCA_015107715.1 Tylochromis polylepis
AAAAACCCACTAATTGTGACAAACTCCAAGAAGTGATTATGACAGAATGGGTTGCTATCAGTCAGGATTTGGCCCAGAAGTTGATTGAGAGCATGCCCAGTCGAATTGCAGAGGTCCTGAAAAAGAAGGGCCAACACTGCAAATACTGACTCTTTGCATAAATGTCATGTAATTGTCGATAAAAGCCTTTGAAACGTATGAAGTGCTTGTTATTGTATTTCAGTACATCACAGAAACAACTGACACAAAGATCTAAAAGCAGTTTTGCAGCAAACTTTGTGAAAACTAATATTTGTGTCATTCTCAAAACTTTTGGCCACGACTGTACATTTAATTGGCCCTACCCCCCAAATTTTACATCTCATTCATTTAGTTTTCTTTTAGTCTTACATTAAACAGACAACTAAATGAAACAAAAGCAAAGCAAAACTAAACTAAAAACATCACAATATAATTTCTTTCATATAAATAAAAAAAATTTTCTTCATCCTTGGCTAAACATTTCCAGCCCACTTCAGAGGTGCTCACAGAGACAGAAAATTGGACTAAAGCAAAAATTAGTCAACTCAGATGAATTGGCATCACATGCTGTATGTTATGCAACTTCATAAGAAGCAGATTTTTATCACAGCAGCATAATGTTCAGAGCTTGGCGATGAGTTTAACAGCCTGTAACTGAAGACTCAGAATATATATGCAGGTTACAAATTAACCTTTGCATTTTAAGCATCACATACCAGCTATTTTGAGCATTTGTTTGTGCAAATGGTGCATTACGATGAATAATGGGACACCACTATCTTCTTTCTTTTTATATAGAAGTAGCGTATTCTCTGCTAACAGATGTAATAAGGGAAGCACTGAAACACCTCTTCTTAGTATTTAGAGGGTTAGAGCTGCTCATTATGGTTGCCATGCAGAGTCATTTCCCTCAATTAATATCCAGTTACCAAAAAACTGACTGGTCAGCCACAAAATAAAAAAAAGTAACCAAATCTACAACAAAATCCAAAACCATGACATTTCCTGTCACCTGAGATGATGCATGCATGCTTGCTGTAACTTTAAGAACTGGAAAAACTCTAGAAACTGATGGCTGTACCATAAAGTTTCTAATAAGCAAGACCCAAAGTTAACTTCGAGCACACTCCAGCGTTTTCACTGGTGAAGAATATATTCAGTGCTGAAGTTAAAGCTTGATGTTTGAATTGCTTACAAATATTTCCATAACTGCATTCCAAGCATTTCTATAAATTATATTTAGTGATGGTTTGAAGCAGAAATATGACAGTCAAATGTCAAATAATGGTTTCCACTGCAGCTTTTAGCAGAGCGTAGCTGCTGAGGCTTGGCAGTTTTAAAGTTCAGTCATTCATAGAAATTTAATTTCTCTCCTATTACCATATTTTTCTGTTTTTACTCATAATTTATTCATTTGTTTACAGCTTCTGATTCTAAAATTGTGCAATAAAATTAAAATAAAATTCCTGTAGAGTTCTCAGATCAAAGGAGGAGAAACTCTGTGGTTAAATATGTCCAAAACTGAGTTCAGCAATGAATGAAGAGGGCAAACCTAAATTATTAACACGCTGACTACCTTTTCATTAATCTCTGAGAACTAGAAAGTGCTTCACCTCTGCAGAAGTTAATAATAGCTCCTGTAAAGATGCAAAAGGATGGGAAAGGGACGAAGCTGCTGAGGATCAGTGTGCCATAAGTCAGTGAGTATACCCTTAACCTTGACGCTACAGAGGCAAAGCAAAAGCCCATATTACTAATTTTCTACATATTTTATCAATCCACCCTAGTGATAAGCTTGACATGTAGACAATGGTCTGCAAAACTCTGCATGGTCATCTGAATGGACTGGCACAACCCATGCCAGTTTTTTAAAATGACCATATTGGTGATATTAGGGATATCCCCTCTCTTAGTTTCAGAAACACCTGCCTCGCAGCATTTCTTGTACATAATCTGACCTCATTACATGTTTAATATGAGCATTCACTACTAAAAGAATATACATGAATATATAGAACATATATGAACAAATAAGGAAAAGCATCATAGGTCTTCTTTAATGTTTCAGATCTGTCCACATATTTCAATCAATTATACAGTAAAAGCCATTTAACTATATTTCAGAATAAGATTTCTATAGTGTTGTACAAGACATTTTCTTAGGCAGCATCTCAGGAAATTTAATTTACAATTCATGCTGTGGGACTGCATTCCCAGCAACCTCCTTGCAGTTTTTAAAAAGTCAAAATAAGAAAAGTGTAAAAAGAAAAAAAAATAGTAAAGTCTTGAAAGCAGATGGAAGACAATATAAAAGTTTAATGACTGCAATGCTCAGTTGGTATGATCGCCTTAACCTCTCCACTGCCTGGGAGTGGGAACCATGTGATTACAGAATCAGTTTCTGTAATCAATGTGCATTTGCAGCACTGCATCATAAGGCAAATCCTCCATCCCAAACCAGTCTTATCATTTGATGTTTGACAAATGATGATTTTACAGCTGTCCTGCTGCCTGCCTCTGAACATCTTTATATCCCAGCATTTTCCAAAGCGGTCTCTTGTGGCTAACACCTACTCTGGCTGAGAACTGATAAACAGCTTGGGGATTAACTTCAGAGACGCGCCGCATGTGCCAGGAGGCATCGTGTCCCTCAGCTAGAGCTTTAAGTCAACAAAGAACAATGGCGTGTCCCTCAGGAGCGCTGGAAGTCAAAAGAACAGCAGCTCTGGAAGATATTGATTGGTGTGTTTATCCCTTGTCAATAGAGATATCTTCCCCCGACCTACAAAGCTATTAATTATAAAGAAAGATTCATTTTTCAGCTGAGTTGTATCAAGGTCAATGGTGCAGAGACAGACTATTAGTAGTCAAAATGGGCAAAGAAGAAGCTGCTTTTGGCAGATTAAAACTCTGGTTAGAGTTTGGACTTTGAGAAATTGTGGTCTCTCTTTTTTTTAATGGAGACATTTTTCTGTGGAGGACACAGTATGACTGTTGTATGCATTTTTTTAAAAGCTGAGCCGAGAAAGGGAAATGCCATGTATTATGCTCAGAGCAATAAAGACACACTTATGAATTTAGCCCCGAACCCTTCCATCAACACTGGAACTCATACTTCAAAAAGACATTTTTGTCAAGTTAAGCTCTTTTGACAGGAAACAGCACACTGATTTGCATTAACTGATTGCTTTTGTCCATATGTAAGTATATTGCTGCATACGTCATCCTGCAACTCCTCAAAAACCCGTGCACATGGTCTGTCCTGTTCACATGTGACATCTAAAATTTACAAAATAGTATAAAGTATATGAATGCACACAGGGTTTAATATCTATTGGTGGATGCTGTGAAGTTTTGTTATGTAGTCCTGGTCTGAGTTTTGCTTGCATTGTAATTCTGCCTGTCCCTACAGTTGTGCCCCCCTGTCTTCTGTCATAGTCTCACCTCTATGCGCCCTCTGTAGAAATCAGTCATGTCTCCATGTTTGTTTACTTTTCTGTCTTTGTGTCAGTCTGTGTTTCTGTGTCTGTCAGGTCTCAGTGCTTGTTTACCTTTGGCCCGAGTGTAGTTTACAGTCCCATGTCAGATTTTTAGTCTGTGGGTCTGTTTGTGTTCTGTCCTATCCCTCTGTTGGTATATTTGGTTATGTTCATCTGTGGTCCCTGTCATGTGTCTGTGTTCTGTTACTCTCTCCCTATATCTAGTTTGTGTGTCTAGGTCTCGGTGTGTTGTGTTTTCTGTTTTGATGGTGTTTTGTCCCATGCATGTTACGTATTTCTTCCTGTCTCCTGTCAGTTAGATTCCCCAGGTGTGTGCACCTCTGTTTTCTGTTACCTTTGTATTTTGTTTCCCGAGCTCCAGCAATAAAGCTGTCGAAGTTCAGTTTCTGTCTCCATGTCTGCAATTTGGGTCTGCAAATGGCCAGCCACACATCAATACGTGACAACTACCACAATTTTAAAATGTATGCACAAAGTACACAGTGTATAATGTTGTGGTCTTGGACCCATGGTTCTGAGTTTCAGGGATGTTTTGAGTCTTCTTTAAGCTTTGTATTTTTGATTATCTTTGTTTTAGGAATCTGTTTTGGTTTTGGGATTTAATATAGTTCTTATAGTAATTATATAGTAATATTTTTTTTTGTTTAGTCTTTTATTCTGGACTTCTAATTTGGTTTCCTTTGTGTTTTACGTTTGTTTTCTCAGGTCTTCTTAGTTTTGTTATCAAAGTTTATATACTATCACATTTCTGTTATCATGCCTCCCTTGTGTTCCCCATGATTTATTGTGAAGTCAGTCTTGTTTTCATGTTTACTTTTATGTCCGTGTCAAGTTTGTATGTCTTAGTTTCTATCCCAATGTTGTTTCCTGTTTATTTTGATAAACATGTCTCATGTGCATTATGTTCAGTGTTGCTTCCCCTTGTCTTATTAGTTAGATTCTGTTCAGCTGTTCGCCAGGTGTCTCCACTCTGCCCTAATCTTCTCCTGTGTATTTAATCCCTGAGTTTGCTTCTATTGTTTGTTGTGTCTTCCCTCATAGCTGTGTCCTTCCTTGCTGTATGTTGTCCCTGATGATGTTAGCTAACTCTGCATGTCATATAGCATGGTGAACAAGGTCCATATATGCTGTCCCATTATCTGTGGACTGCTGCAGAATGTTTAATTCTGGGCCATTGGTCCCAAACTCTTTCAATTGTTTTCTTCTCTTCAGCCAACTTCCTTAAAAATGGATGTTGCTCTAAATGAAAAATTGAATTTAACTTTACTATTTTTACTTCACAATGTGTGATAGGGCTGTGCAATATGACCAGTCTTGTATTACAATACAAGTCATTTCTTATCCAGATAACAATATATATTTCAAATAGGGCATTTTCTGTAAATTCAATGAATTGTTTAATCACCACATGGAAACTACTATTTCTTTTTTACATTTAAATTAAAAAAGCAAAAATTAAATAATTATGGGTTACGTGGGTTATCAATACTACTCGTGTATCATTGTCAGGAAAATAGCCTGTCTGAAAGCAATGACTGCAGAGTGTCCAGTCTCTGATAAATTGCACCATTAAGCTCATACAGGGATGTGTTGTTTGGCTCATTCACATATCTGTTGTTGCAGTGTAGTATGCTATGTTGCAGATTTCCTTCAATACTTTGACTTGACAGTCGAAATATAAACAAGGCAAATTGACTTGCATGAAATGTTTTTCGGTTGGGCATTGTATACCTAGAGTCAAGTGTTTTGATCAGTGCACGAAGCCATATAGCTATTGATAGAAGTTGTAATGGTTGCTATTATCCTTATGAGTCTTAATTATATGGTGTACTGTTGGCAAAAGTCCATTCTAACATTTGATTCTGTGGTTTATTTTGAGCAGCTGATGGCTCTTTTTGTTTCTCATTCATAAACTCTCGCCATACTCTTTCATGTAATACTTGCATAGATGGCAGAAGAGGTCAGTTGTGTTGGTGTCTGTGGTGGGGAACGGTTTGTGGCATAATTTTCATAACATTTCACAACCTACAGTGGTAGCCCCTCGTTTATGAATGAGCACCTCAATTTATTTTGACTGGTCCTTCTATGGTGCCATGGTGACTATTGCAAGCCGTCATCTAAAGCAACTAAAAAGTATTGCAGTAAACAGTGTATTTTGGGACAGCATGGAATATATGCTAGAGTAAAATATGAACCGATAGATGTTTTAATATCATCATTTGATATATTTCGCCACATTGTATAGCCCTAATGTGTAAATGACGTTGAATTGTTCAATGAAATTCTTAAATTAGTCACTCCATGCCAATATACATACAGACAACCACAACTGTTGTATGAGCAAAGTGTACTTATTTATTATGTATGTTGTATTTTTGTAATTAACCGTTTTCCCAATTTAATGAAACTGTAAAAAAAGGAGAATATTTAAAAAGCTGTGGTATTCATTGGCAGGGGAAAAAAACAGTCTACTGCATTTTTATCTCAGCAGTCTTTCCTTCTGAGACCACGTTGATGGTGCTGTTAGAAGCATAAATATGAAAGTCACCTTCTAGCCATTCTGCAGTGATAAACTGTTATATGGCATTCATATAGTATTATAAAATGCATGATAGCATCTCACTATAGGCCACAATATTTCAGAAGCTATTTATGTCTCCAGTGGTTGTCTCGGTGACCTTAGCATCTACTGGGGGATGCTTAATTGGTGATACAGCTGTGGAAATGCTCATCTTAATCTGTCTTCCCTCCTTTTTTATATATGGGAAGAGCACTGTCAGCCTCCTCAAAATTAAAGTGCATATGTCTCATTACCTGACTTGCAGACTGATTGTCATCGCTGCCATCACCAGCGTTAAAAAGCAACACGCTCAATAATTTAAGGTACTTTGTGGGCATGTAATAGGTGATGAGTTGACAATGCCATGTGCTATTACTCAGCTAGATTGATGGAGTCTGAAAAACATCAGATTGTCTCTAGTCATCTTCCATCATAACATCTCAGCTGTCATGTTTTTGTCCTGGTGTTCTTGGCAGATGACAAAAAAGCCTGAACTGTGACATGTTAATAACTGGCCTCCCACAATCTTCTACAAAATCCTTTTCTCATTAAAGGGACTGAAATATTTCAGTAAGTAATTTGCCATGTGTGAGCAGCTTGTAGAAAGATACAGCTCCTTTTTCTGCCATTTCTGACATGCATTCAAACTCCAGGCCAAGGAGAACGAAAGCATTATATGGTCTTACTTTGAGAGGCTAAAAGCAGGTAATTACACACAAATAGATGAAGGTGATTCAGTGTGGCTGGGTGAAAGAGCTTCTTTAAAAGGACCAAAACCAAAACTTCGCCTGGAGTCATTATGGTTTAGAAAGAAGAGATTTACTCTTATTATCATTATTTTACACCATTAAAAATCTCATTTTCCTTTTGGGCTGGCATTCAGTGAGATGTATGCATCAAAGCTCCAAACCTGGCAGGTTCCAATCAGTGGGGAACAGGAGGATGCCCGACTTCCTGCACCATAAAAGCAAAAATTGTGGAGGCTCCATGCATCCCAAATGGCATGACAAATGCTGATGACTAATGATTAAATAGCCTCATAGACCTGCACCACCTGCTTACTGATCACTGGTGCCAGAAACACAAAGAGATCTTGCTTGAGGGCAGAATCATTTTAACTGCCACCCTGCAGCAAGTTGTTGGAAATCCACCTGTTCTGTAGGAGATGTGAGTTTCAGCAGAGCTGTGCCAAAAACAAAACCTCAAAAAAGAAGTTTCATGTGTGTAGTGAAGAAGCATTTTGTTACTGATCCTGAATAAAATCTATTCTCTCTTAGAGAACATTAGGCACTTTTTCCAGGCACATTTGCACTTCAGCAAGCACTCTGCACTTTAAGAAAAAAGACTTGCACATTAAAATGCATAACTCGCACACGAGAACTCTGAAATATTTATTGGTTATCTATTAAATATTCTAATGATTTGTGTATGCTTCTGTCTTCCACACACTTGAGCAGCTATTCTGTGTATGGTTGACAGATCCTGTAAGAGATTATATTTGCCACAGAAATGAAACAGTGTGGTTAAAAAAAAGAAGAGGGGAAAAAAAAAGAAAAGTATTTGTTCAACTTATTGTGTGTAGGACTGTTGGTTTAAGTGCAGTGTTGACTGAATTGGGTAGTGTGCTTCTTCACCTGCTTAGTCCTTTGACTTGATGGGACAAAAGGGAAAACAGAGCTTTGAACAGCCGTTGAAGGTGAACAGAGTATCACCAAGTTGCTTGTGGATTTTAGAAATTTGGCTGGTTTTTGTGTAGCTTTTTATTGTATAAATATTATATGCAAATATGATACACGGCTTAGTTACCATTTGGTGAAAATGCAAGCATCCTGTTAAGACAATAGCAAGGTGAGATTAACCTTGCCTAAAAAGGCTGCCTGTTTCCTTGCTGTGGTTGCTGCTGGTATATACTCTGCCTCTGCATTTAAGGTTTTTAACCCACCTGCTCACCAGTCATTCATCACAATATAAAAACTCATTTACTACTACTTTCAGGATTTGAGTTTCAGGAGGGTTTTCTGATGAGTTTTGATGGCTACTGGAATCACTGACTACATTCAAATCAAGCCACTTTGATATCACTTTAGTAGATTACAGATTGATGACTGGGAGAGCAAAACAAATTGAAAACTGGGAGAGAGACACAAATGACTATGAATACGACCAAGAAATTGGCAGGAAATAGTTAAATATAAAGAAAAAATAACAAATAAAGGAGCAAAAGTTAAACCTGCTCTAATCAGTATTTCTTAATAACGTAATAACTATTCTATCAGTGTTGTTGATAGGGACTTTCTATCTGTTCCATTTTTTAAATCCACAATAAAAGCTCAGAACGTGCAGCATGCTGTCAGCCCAGCAGCATGTCAAACACAAAGCTTGCAACTAGACTGGAGTACATGGTGCAGCTAAATAAGTAGTTATTTTCTCCTGAAGCTTGTACAGAGTGTAACAGCATATTAAGGCCAATGTGGACAGAAAAAACAATACTTGAGGCTCTATTCTAAGAAAAACTTTCTACAAGGAAAATATAGATATTTTCTTGAAGTGGAGTAGTTATGAAGAAATAATGGGTTCATTTTGTCATGCCACCCTTTTGCTTTAATTTGCAAGGCTGGATTAACCATCACACCACAGATGCCGCCTTAAGTATCACGATTTTCCCAGCAATATCCTCACATCTGTCCTTGTGTCATAGTCACTGATAAAGCAGAATCTCTCACCTTCTCAAAAGCTGATTTTTGATTTGATCTGAAATGGTACAAAGTCACAGAAATGCCTCTTTATATTTTAGATGTTTTGTGATTGTGAGCTAAAATCTCCAGTTCTGTCTACCACTTGTGTCTGTGAGGTGATTGCAACCTTGCAAATCAAAGCAGTTTGCTTCCTTTACCGAAAAAATAAAGAAATTTAAAAAACGCCATGACGTTTCTGACTTGAGGGAGGTTTTCCGCACAGTTTATGCTTTTATAATGTTAGACAATATCAGTATTTTCTAATAACTGTCCTGCTTTAATCCCAGGGAATACCTGAGGAAACCACAGAGCAACGGAGCACATAACCTTGGGAAACATGGACCAAGGGAACACACAGCAATGAGGGAGGATGTGACAAAGGATGAGGGGAGGATGCAGACATACAGAAGGTAATGAGGCGAGGGGAAAAACAGGTGGGACATGCAGCAGGAACAAATCAGGGATAATGAGACAAGGAAAGTTAAAGTAGACACAGTGCGCATGGAACGAAGGACTAATAAAGTAACTAATGCAGGATTGCAAACAAAAGCTTGGGAAAGCATGGGAATCACAGGGGAAGCACGATAACTAAAATGAGGGAAAGTGTTCTTTCCCTCATTTTAGTTACAGGCAGAACCTAGGTAAGGAAAAACTAAGAAGACCTGAAACTAGAAACGCTAAACACAAAGAGAAAACAAAGGATAACAAGAACAAAGGGCTAAACACGGAGAAATTACAACTAACCTGACATAAAGATATACAACACAATTTTCTGTGAATAATTTAGAGCTCCACAGAAAAATCCCCGAATAGGTGAATCCGCGAACACTGAACCGTGGATTGTAATTCATTATTTATTCAAAGCTGAGATAATTGTCAGACGACGCAGATTTACAACTAAAAATGTTTTTATATACAAAAGCGATCCCATCCCCCCTCCTGTTTGTATGGGTGCAATAGTCTAAACTATAATTTAGACATAGTGTTTCAATTAACTCTGCATTAACAGTGTTGTCAAGCCAGAGCCATAAAATCCAGTTTATTACTAAAGATTAATAATTAATAATAAAAGTCATATTTGTTTTTATATATAGCATTAAGAAGCACAGGATTCAATTTTTTTGGTAAAACTAAATAAACACAAAACAACAATACAGATCAATGTTGTTTTTTTTTCATTGACTGAGCATACATAAACATTATAGCTGAGACTGAGTGTCATAAACAGCAATAATATAAATCCCAAAGTAGCCTAAATCAAAAATAACATTTAGTGAACTACGCGTTAGCATACACATGCTAATATATACTCGCTAGCATTAAACATACAAATAATTCATAACTACACCGCTTATTAAGTGAGCTGGTAACTTAATATACACAGCGCTCAGAAAAACAACTTCTGAGATTAGCCATTAAACCACTTGGTGTTAGCCATATGCAAATTCAAGTTCCCTTTATTTCAATAACACTCACACCCACAGAAAGCTGGAAAATTGCTGCTGGACAGGAGTGGGAAGTGAGCCTATTATCTGAGGAATCTCTTTCATGTTGTGCGCTGGCTTTAAATACCACCGTTTAATTGCTGTGTCATGACAGGATAATTACCAACCATTCAAGGGCATCAACAGGCCTGCAGACCGCACAACACTATTCGGTGTGTTGCCAGATTCTGCTGGGAATTGTGGTTACTGTGTGGCGGAAAAATAGTGATGGAAATAATATGAACATTAACTAGAAAGATAGAATAGTGGCATAAACGTTCAAAGAGGGAGAGAGGTATTGCTTCAAAGTGCCTCCCTCCCAGCTTTTGTAGAGTGCTAATGCACTCCTCACACCTAGCCAGACCACAGCAGTAGCACAAGCCATGTGTCAGATGTTTAAGGGTTCTGACAAGTTTCTGTGCATCTGCTAAAAAGCACCATTTCACAGCTTTTCTGTAATGCAAATGGCCATCATTTGAAATTTGGTGAATAATTTTTTGTCCAGAGACATTCAGCCTTTAGCTGTGTTTAATAAATACTTGATGCACTGACGCACTTATCATGTGGTTTTGTTGCAAATCTCTGCTCACATTATGAATGCAGTGTGTAAAACCTGCATTTTAAATACAGTTGCTGTCAAATTCTTCCAACCTTGAGCTTCGACTGATGCTTCCAAAAACTAAAAATCCAGAGACACAAAAAACATAAAATCATGCATAGTCACCTGTTGGCTGAAGAAAGAGCTTTAAAAAAAAAAGGAGTTGGGGAAAAAGAGGTAAATTTTAGTGATATTCTTGAGTACTGAAGAAATCAGCATGTTTCACAGGTTTGTTGGTTGGCTGTGATTTCTGCCCAGCTGAAGAGGTCTGTGAAACTGGATGCATTTCAGGTGCTAAGAGAGACGAGAAACCTGTGTAATAGCCAATGTAGAAATGTGGTTTGCATTGCAGTGCTTAAAAAATCTGATCACAAAAATAAAGAGATAAATGGAGATACAGGTGTGCCTATTTTTATGCAAAGGTAAATATTCAGCAACAATGGTAAATCAAGACTGCAGTGATTATCAGAACTTTACAATGACCCCCTGTAAGCTGGGTCCAGGTCTATTTCCACTTTCATGAATTATTGTGATGTTAGGCGTGCATGCATTCCCACAACATTTACATGCACTGGATAGATATTAAACAGATAAAATATCTGACTACCATTTCTTGGCATAGATGGCCATCCTGTCTGTAGACTCATTTTTTTTCATGCTTTTATTTAAAAGGTTGCTCTTGGTCTGTTTCCATCATATATTATATGAACAAAATTATTAAGCCACAACTTTTCTAACTCTTTGAATTCAGGTGTTTTCTGTCCCATTGCCACAGGTGTTTAAAATCAAGCACCAATGCAGTCTCCCTTTACAAGCATTTGTAAAACAATGGGTCCTCTAAAGAGCTCACTGAAATTGAGCATGGCACTGTAACAGGATGCCACAGTTGCAATGAGTCACCTTGCGAAATGTATTCCCTCTTAAATATTCCACAATCAACTATAAGTGGTATTACTGTATTACTGGGGTTCACTAAGTGCTGAGGTGCTTAATGTGCAAAAGTCGCCAACCTCTGCTGACTCGATAACTGCAGCGCTCTCAGAGCTCTGGCATTAACATCAGCACAAAAACTGTGTGCTGGGAGTTCACGGCATGGGTTTCCATGGCTGAGCAGCTCCTGTAGGTTTAATGTGTTCATGGCCTAGTACTTTTTTTCCATATATTCCATATAGTGTATAAGGAGTTACTGTCTTCAATTCCAGGAATTATTCCTACAACATGTCCCCAGAGTATTCAATGAATTGGGGGAAAAAAATTCATTCAGATCCATTTTTCTGTTGATCTGATACATTTAAGTCTGACAAATTTACAAAAAAACAAACAAGGGGGGGGGGGGGGGAAAAAAAAAAAATAGAAAAAGGAAAGAA